>PVKC010040536.1:0-12385 GCA_004027635.1 Crocidura indochinensis | reverse complement strand
GGATTCTTCCTTTTCTGAGAGGGTGTGAGTGGGTTACACCTGGCAGGTTGTTCTCAGAGCTATTCCTGGCTTTGTGCTCAGGAGTGACCTGTAACAATGCATGAGAGACCAATGCGATGACGGGAATTGAGCCTGGTCACCACATGCAAGCTAGTCTCTTATCCTTGAATAAATTCTCCAAGTTCCAACTGATTCAAATGCAGAATGTCCTAACCAAAGGGGAAAGCAGGGAAGTAAGGAAAAGATTACAAAAGTGGCCAACAAAGGATTTTGTTTATAGGTGCTTCTTATTCCCTTTGTCTCACACAGAGTTCTCTGATGACAAAGGAGGCATCTTTCTCCATCAGGATTTGAAGAAGTACCAAGAGTTGTCAAGACAGACATGCCAGTTCCCGTATGGTGCCATGAACTGGAGAACACCATCTGTTTTGTTAAGGCTGACAGTCTGAAATCTCTGGTTAAACTCCAGATCTCCTTGTGAAGAGCTTGCTAACTTTTAGTCCATTACCTTCTGCTTACTGAGTCACAGAGCATATTATATCTCCCTCCAGAGTACTCCAACAGCTGGGCCATGTTATAAGCTGTCGTTGTCTTATTCAGTATTAGATAATGGATTTGATGGGGACTTGCATTTGAATCAGGGAAAAGCAATTACAGATTTGCTGTTGTTTCAAATAAATGGCCAACATCCTGGCTCAAGAACACAAATTTGTTCCATTTTTTTTTTTTTTTTTGGCCACTGGGGCTGTTCTGATGAGGGCTTGCTCTCCAAGCACATTGGACACATAACAACACAGCATTTACTTCACTTTTTAATTGCACATGGAAACATTTTAAATGGCACCACTGCAATTTTTACTAGAAAATGAAAGTGTTCACTTCCCAGAGTAACTTAACTCTTCAGTAGGATGGCAGAAAGGACTGGCGCCCACCCCTTCAAATCTGTTAAAAATGGAGAGCCTGTATCTGGAAACTAAAAAAGCCCATTTGAAAGTCAAGTGGGGACAGGCTGAGTCAGCAATACTACCTCAAATGTTGCATTCCAGTTTTAATATAATTCAACCAGTGCAAATTGTGCTGTGTCAGAGAGAGCCCTGAGAAGAATTACTGGAACATGCTGAAAATGGTTCTCAGTGAAAGCTACTTTTATGAAGGTACCATGAAATAACTAATTACACCGAGGAGAGTCTTAAACACTTGAGCCTCTTGTGGGTTTCATGCTGGAAAAGAGGGGAGGGGGGACCTGCAATGCAGGTTGGAGTATAGGCATAGCGTGGTAAGGGCCCTGCTTTCAGTCCGTATGTGTGTTTCAGCTCACCCATGTGAAAGGATGATGCACATTCAAAGAAACACCCCCATTCCTTGTTCCTCCAGCTCCAATATCAAACTGTCCTGTCCTAGCTCTTAGTAAATGCCAGAACTTTAGGTCTTTCCAAAATAATTTCAAGCATTCGCTTGAGCAATGGTAGTCCCAGACCCCTGAGCTTCCCCCTAGAAACAACAATGGCATTAGATAGGCTGACTCTAGGCTCAAATCCCAGCTCTAACTCACACTTGCTCTGGGCCTTTTGTCAGCTTAACCTCACTGTTCTTTAGACTGTTCATTTCTAAAGGAGAATAATAAACCCCTTCTTTCTGAATGTTTAAGTAAAATAATGCAACACTGCATAAAAAGCTACATCCAGCACTGGAAGCATTCCATAAGTGTCGTTCCTTTTATTATTACTGTGACTTTCAATGGCACTTCAAAGGTGTGTTGAAGAGATCATAAAGACCTTTTTCATCTATTCTCCACAGAACCTGTTATTTGAAAACCTAAATGTGAAGCTCCCAACAGTTTCCTAAGGCGAGATGTTAACTGTGGGGGAATTACAGACTGTTAGGTTCATGTACTTAAAAGAAGAAACAGTGTGATAACCTAGTGATTTTCTTGTCCCAAAGCAATAAATATTAGGGCTCTCCTAACCTGCACAAAGGGCCTCATTTTAGCCACGCTTTATAAACTTCGTGGATAAAGATTCACCAAAGGTTAATATATTATTTGGCTAGCCCACTGATCAGATGGTCTCTTCTTGGTTTCATGATAAAGAACTATGTTAAAAAAAAAAAGAAGAGAAAATTATGCTTAATTCAGTACTGCTCTGAACTGTAAGAAGAACAATTCAAACAGTATCATAAAATCTAATCACCACCTGCTGGTTTAACTATTTCTCAAGCTAATTATCATTGCGGTTTATTAAAAAAGACTTTAAGGATTACATGCCAGCTTCCAAATGTATTGTCATTCCATGAAAAAAATTGAAAGAATTTTAGGCTTTTTAGAGTAATACAGAGTTCTAGAGGTAATTTACACTGATGGGCTATAAAAAGATACAGAAACTACCACTGATTTCCAGAATGATTCTTCCCGGGCGATGGGCTCAGGAGCAGAAGGAATGATACCTGGACTTAAAGAAATCAGTAAGACACAAATGGATGAACACAGTAAGTTTGAGGAGGGAAGTAATTACTTGAGTGGGGGCACTCCAGTCATTAGTTCCTGGGCATCCGCATGGCACTTGCCTCTCTCTTTCCCTGGTTCATGATACAGAGACAGCATATCTATTGTGGACCAAGCACTAACTACTAAGTAATAAGGCTGCCAAAAAATAAAAATTAATATGTATATACATATAGTATTTCTCACTCTCTAAGACACACCTGACCACAAGACACCAGTGGATTTTAGATGATCTCCTCCCCTGCACTTAGGCTTAGGCTCCAGGCAGCATCACTCCATAAGACACACTTCGGGGGGAGGGAGTTTTCTGATGGTACAAAAAATACGGTACATATCATGCCTACTCTTAGTAGCTGGTAGGTAATTTAACACAACATCAGAGTCGTGAACAAAATCTCAGAGGAACACAGATGAACAACACCATGTCTCCTGGTAGTGCCTGATAGGCTTGAACATTGACATTGAACTCAATAATGATCCCTCACAGGCTTGACAGGAGGAGGAAGATTTTCTAGGCAGAAAAAATGACACATTTCTAGATGGAAGAAATGACTGAGTCACGAATAAGTTCAGAGACATGGAGAACCCTGAGCGCAAGGATGAGACTTTCAAAACATGATATTAATACTATCAATTGGGCCTGGTACTTGAAAGCAAAGTTTTCTGGATATTATTCTTACTATTTGGCAGTGTTGGGAATCAAACCCAGGGTCTGACGCTTGCAAAACAAGTGCTCTAATTCTGAGCCAAGTCCCTAGTCACAGTCCCAGAGAACCTGTTCAAAACCACTGCAGGGTTTTAAGTGTAGAAAGAATATGAGAAAATCACACAGTTGACGATTAGAAGACCAGTGAGGAAGCAGCATGGAAAATGAGCTGAAGGAAAAGTGGGGAGACCAGTATGGAGGGAGCATTGAAGTGGCCAGACAAGAGATGATGGCAAGCTGAGAAAACAGCCTGTGGATACATTAGAACTTACTCTGAAAAGCAGCATTCTCAGGACTAAAATAAACCTTTAATTAGAGTATAACAAATGGTCAGAAAGGCTATAAGAATACAACTCAATTTCACAAAATGAGCAAAATGCACATTTTCACAAAATGAGCAATCCGTGCAGCTACCACTCAGATCCAGATTACCCAAGCTCCTTGCCACGCTTCTTTATCCCATCATAGGCATTTACTGCTATGACTGTGCTGGTGGCTTGGAGACCTAGAATATTCCAACAATAAGCCGCCTTAAATCGAACTTGCCATGAAGGAGGAGCACAGAGGCGATTCAAATCACCTGTTTTATCATCTCCAAATGTCTGCCTCAGAGACCAGATTTTGATGATCAACATTTTCTGCTGTTATTTCAGCTTTCAAAAACAAATCAGTCAAAATTAAATTCCTCCAAAGTCATCCTCCGGAACAGATGGATTCCTGAAGGAGTGAACAGGAGACTAAGAGCAGAGCCAAATGATTCCAGAAGAAAAGATCCTCAAAGCTCAACGAAGTCATGTGGCAAAGGTCCAATGTATCAGGTCCAGCACAGATGGCAAAACCCAGGTCACATCTGTAACCTACTATGATTGGCAAAGCCCAGGGTAACACAGGAGTTGCTGCAGATGGAGAGATTTAGGGTCAGGCAGGTGTGAGGGGTACCAATGCCAGGTGTGCACAATAATAGCCAATCACTATTGAAAAGAGAATCAAGGCCACCACTATTACCTTCAGGATTCGAGGAAGCCCTATTTCAAGGAAGTGGCCCCCAGATGAGAACTGAAGGCAGGTGGACACCAAAGGGGGCAGTGACCCCAATTGAACTGGGGAAACAAAACCAAGTCATGAAATCCTGAAATCACTGTTCTCTCAAGTGATGGCTCAAGGATCCCTTTCTAAAGTCCTAAGAGAAGTGTTATCAATGTTCAGGACCGGGCTGCAAACAGAAAATGCCCCCCACGGGGGCTTTTGACTCATAAACCCATTCAGCCTCCCATGTTCATAACCATTTGTGTAAAGAAGGAAAAACCTCCAAGCACTAATTAGAAAGACAGAGCTGCTGTATTTTCCTCCAGATCACCTTATCTTCTTTATTCAGTTCTTGAAGACTCAGCTATTAAAAGAAATTAAGTAATTCATCAAGCCCATTTCAATTACCTGCTGCTGATAACATCAGATTACAATTAGCATCTACAAATGAACCAAGTGCCAACTGCCAAACTGAAACATAAGCTAATTTACTGCGAGGCTCTGCCGGCTGGAGACAGAACTCAGAGATCTGGCAGCAAGGACCCACTTCATTATTCCAACCACAGTTCTGCAGCCTCTTATGCAACAGTCCAAAGTGCAGATATGACCAAGATTTACTGCTTGCCCGCCTCTGCTTACAGGTTTATAGACGCGCCTGTATCTGTGAGCAAATCACAGCTCCTTTTAAATAGCAATGTCTAGACAAGTCGGGTGACAAATCTTGACCTAAAGAAGCGAATAAATATTATTAATATTTATTAGGCAGTGATAGGAGTGGGGCACAGCACAGGATGTGCATGTCATAACCTTAATGAGAGTCTGAATCATTTTCTGCCAGTGCTCTGGCGCTTGATCAGAAGGAGCTCCCGCTTTGGTGGAAGGGCTCTGCTTCTTGATTCTCTTTTCAAACAGGGGAAGAGGACATTCTTGTTCACTGCTTCCCATTACCTAGAAAAATCAGTTGCAGACATGTTGTTTTACTTCCTGGTTTCTCTTTCCTTGACCCCTTTATTGGAACAGCATTATGGCGGTGTCTGGCTTGGTTTCCTACATCAAGAGTTATGAGACAGTGACAAACCGTGTCATCTCCAGCACTAAGATACTGCTCAGTGAATGTACAGTGGCTGGAAGGCCATGGGCTGCAGAGAGTTGATGGGTATGGATCTATTTATCCTGCTTATAAATGGCTGAAATTTGGATCAGTACCTTTATTTCCACACTGACCACATAGCTTTATGGTGTGAGGTAAATGGAGAGAGGGCATAGTTCAGTACAAATCAAGGGTAGCCAACAGTTTCTCTAGGAATAAGGTAGAACTGACCCTTTTGATGTTGCCTACGTCTCTCTATGAATGCCTGATACCTTGGACCTGGCTAGAAGAAGAGACGATGGCTTGAGGGCAGACATGCAATGGCTTCCTTTCCTTGGGTTTGAGATGAGAGAGAAGTGGATGGGGAAGAGGAAACATGGTTGGCTTTATGAACAAGACTAGAGAATCCAAGTCTAGCCTCTCCTGGACACCACCAGGCTGGTGAATATGTGCTTCTACAGACACATTTACTGGAGCTGTTGACCTGAAGTTCTGTCTCAACTCTGCCTCTTACTCTCTAATCCTGAGTAAGTCATATCTTTCAACATGAGAGAAAGAGAAAGAGAACAGTTTGCCTTAGAGGGCTAGTTGAAGGACACATAAGTACTATTAAACACAAACAGAAGATTTGTTCTTCAGGCCTATGCTCTTACTTATCTCAGTTTCTTCTTATTTTCAATTGGAGAAACCTGTGCTCTTTCTTGAACACATTCCCCACTTTTCAGCTCACATATTTCTAAGCAGGTTTCAATCAATAAAAACTACATTGCTTCAAAAAAATATATATGCAAAAATTAAACCACAAACAAAAGGAATCACCTGGCTATACCATGAACTGTGATGTGAAGCTTCACAGATCTTTACAATTTAAAGCAATTATTTTGAATAGATTCCCATAAATTACAAAGTGAATTTCCAGTGAGAAATAACCAATGAGTACAAGTTAACTTTTCAATTAAATTTCACTTACAACTATTATAAATCTTTACTTCTAAGGCTATGCTTTGCCTACAGAAAACCTAACTTGTAAATAATGAAAATGCAGGGGTGGGGGAGACAGATAGTACAGTGGGGGGAGGCACTTTCCTTGCAAAAGCTGATCTGAGTTTTATCCCTGACTCTGCATAGGGTTCCCTGAGCCCTGCAAAGAGTGAGCCCTGAGCACAAAGCAAGGTATAAATCCTGAACATTATCAGGTCTGACCCCAACACAAAACAAAACTTCAGTTCAATAACTAGAAAACTATTGTTTTAATAAAGAATATTTTCTTTCACCAAATAAATATTTATTAAAGATTCTTCAGTATATTTAGTTTTTCATGTGTATATAGTACTGATTGGACTGATAAAAATCTATTCAGGAAAAATATATAATTAAGGTTATTATGAATTTTATCTAGGTAACATATATCTTGTTCTACTGCTTCTTGGGACTTCTAAATTTAACAAAATTATGAATTTTATCTAGGTAACATATATCTTTTTCTACTGCTTCTTGGGACTTCTAAATTCTCTGGTTCAAATTTGCTAGAATTTAGTGTTTACATACTATGGGCACAGAAGTCATGTAGGTGACATTTCTTAAATATTAGAATAACTTCAAATCACCAATTCTGCTGCCTACTATTATATGGCTCTGTAAATAATAGGAAAGACACAACTGCCACTCATTTGAATCCAACACATTAGTCTGAAGATAGTTTAAAAAAAAATCACACATAAAAAGGTCTACTCTTTTTTTTTTCTTAATCCATTTTGCACTTTTTTTGTTACTCCCTATTTTGTTTTGTTTTTTATCTTGTCTCGTTTTATTTTGTTTTGTTACTTTTTTCTTCTTTTTTTTTCTTTGTTCCCCTTCTTTTTCCAAAGGGATACTTACAGCACCATATCCCTTCTTATATCTCCAATAGAGCCACGTTACTGGAATCACCTTGATCAGCATCATAATTGGAGGGAGAAAAGAAATGGATGGTACCAAGACCAGAAGTCGTATATCCACTTGGTGGAAATAAAAATGATCAGACTTGAACACAAAATCCAAAGTCAATGACAACAGAAGTGATACCCAATCTACATCAAGCTGTACATGGGGGGAACAGGTGCACTAGCATTATGAGGGATAGAGGAGGGAGAAGAGGGGTGCATGATGGGAACAGGAGTGGAGATAGGACAACACTAGTAGTGGGAATGCCCCTCATTCATTACTACTATGTGACTTAAATATTACTTGAAAGATCCGTAATTCACTTTGCCCACAATAAAAAGAAAATATTAAAAAAAGGTCTGAGCATCCTTTAATGAGATCTGAGTAAGTTCTTTACACTACGGAATGCTTGAGCATTTATGCTTTTATACACTTATGCTTGCACATAAAATACATGGTATTTAAAGCCTTCTTTGGCGTTGTTTCTAAACCATATAAAATTACTTGCTCTGCTCATAGGGTTGTAGTGAGAGAATGAAATATGAAAATAAATATAAACATGTGATGCAGAACAGGTCTCCAAATACACTTGTGCCATGAAAAATCTTGAGCTTCTCAATGACATTACATGGTTTTCATGTATGAAATGACAGTGTTACACTTCTAAAATAACTTAAGTTCAATAGTTACTTATTGATATCTATTGGTAATCATAATTTAATTTATCATTATTTAATAATGATTAAAGAGGTGAATGAAAAATGCTATTCCAGGGTCCCTTTATTTTTCAAATAGAAAATGTCTTTTGACAAAATTTGAGTTTTATTTATTTACTTTTGAGATTTGGGCTATACCTAATGATACTCAAGGAATACTCCTGGTTCTGCACTCAGGGTTCATCCTGGTGGTACTCAGGGGAAATATGTAAAATGCTGAAAGTTCAAATCTGTACTGGCCACATGTAAGGCAAACACATTCTACCTGTCCCCCCTGCTCCTTGAAGGTGACTTTTAAATTTTCAACTATTTCCCACAGATTGACCACAAAACTCTAGGCTTGTTGAGGCTGGGGTGTGTAGCTCTTCTCTCACTTTGATACGACCCCCCATGACAAACATAACCAGCCCCAGTGTGGTGTCTGTGGACCTCATTCCTGCAATGGAGTCACCTTTACAGGCACTCTGGGCATCCAGGGCCAAGCAAAATGGCCCTCTACTTTCATATAGAACCGGGGGAAGGGGTGGGTAAAGAAAGAAAGCAGAAACAAGAATGAGAAAATAGCGGAAAGAACTATCTCTGCATTCCTTTGTACTTTGCTAGTCACGATTTTTCTCTGAGTCCGATGAGAATCACCCCTGCCTGGCCCTCCAGTGGATGAGAAGATTTATGATGATCAGAGTGGGAGGAATTTAACAGTAGGTTTCTCTCCTGATTCACTCCACAGCTTAACTTGATTTGGCATCACCACCTGGTCTAACTTAGAATGTAAGAAAGGACACCCCAAAACCAGAGGCTGTAGCCTTTAAACTTTTTCCTATAGCTATAGTTGCTTTGAGCAAAAAAATAATTACAAATAGCTATGCTAGTTTATATCTATCATAAGAAATTTGAAGAGTGAAAATCATTTGTCTTTCTTAATTTTATTAATAACTGGGGGGTATACCTGGTAGTACCTGGGGCTCCTTTCATTACAATGCTCATGTTCAAGCCCTATGTTGTTCAAGGATTTCTTTTCTTTTTGTTGTTGTTGTTTTTGGCTCACATCCTTCAGCGCTCAGGGGTTACTCCTGGCTCTAGGCTCAGAAATTGCTCTTGGCAGGCTTGGGGTACCATATGGGATGCCGGATCTGAATCATCGTCCTTCTGCCTGCAAGGCAAATGCCCTACCTCCATGCTATCTGTCCAGCTCCAAGATTTCCTTTTATTTTAAGCGTTTCAAAGAACTTAAATTCAAATTTTATTAAAAAAGGAATAAAGGGATAAGAAGCACCAAAGCCACACACAATTTACATTACTCAAACCATTATGGTATAAATAGAATATTTATATTCTATAAATATTCTATATAAATATTATATAATATTATCTAGTAATATTATGTATCATATTATAATATTATATAACACACTATATTATATATGTTATATATAATATATAAATATTTATATAGAATATTTAATAAAATGGATCCAAGTCATTTTGAGAACCTTTTTTTTCACTTAAAGTTTGATGAAATTCATAATACATTTGTTCTTTCAAGACATCAGAAATAGTAAGGGCTCCAGTTATTTAAAAGAATATTTCCTTAATCACTTAGTAGAGATAATTTTAGTTAAATATTTCCCCTTATTAAATATCTTACTAAATGCCATCTTATTAAATATTTTCCCCTTATAAACAAACATCTTTAGAGTGAGGTAACCAACAACAAATAGATTAGTCTTTTCAGGTCACCTAATAGAAATAAAAAATTTAAAAATGTATAAAAGTACAAATATTTTTATATTTGGAATGAATCTAAATTTTGGAGCTTAGTTTTCCTTCCAACATTAAGTGAAGCACGATTTGTAATAAAAAATACTGAACTTTATTTGACTTATTTTCTATAATTAATTATCAGACATTAAACTAAAAAGATATATTAAAATTCCCTCAACAGGTCACACACGCTTTGGGAGTGAGATTTGGGGTCAATGTTGGCATGTACAGAGGTTCAGTGTGGGATCGAATCGTCCAGTGGAAGACTGTTGGGTGGATAGCACACGCGCTATGTCGGCACGGACAGTGAGTGAGTAAACCGTCCAGGGGAAGACCGTTGGGCTCCCAAGGGGCTCAGCTTCGTACTCAGCAGGGTCCTGATGGTCTGGAGCCCCCGGGGGTGGTGATGGAGCAGAGGAAATCAGTAACCCTGTGGGACCCCACTGGGTCTCAAGGTCAGACAGCACCTACCGGTGGAGGTGGATGTCAGCTTGGATCCTCTCCAGCTCCCCCTTGGCCTGGACAGCGGCCATCCAGACCTGCTCGCTGCGTCTGGCTGTGGTGAGGAGTTGGTGGCGCAGAGAACAAACCATGCTGTGCACTTGTTGGGTCAGGTCTTCGTCCCATTCTTGGTAGAGGTTGCGGTCCTTCTCCTCAAAGGTAGCCCCTTCTTCCACCTTTTCTCTCCTGCCTGCAGGGACATGTGTTGGTCCAGGTCTTCCTCTACACGCTGCAGCTCAGCTCGCAAGGTGTTTATTCTCAGTTGCAGCTCTGTTGCCTTCTTCCTGAGCACTGCTCTTTGTCTTAGGAGTCTTTTCCATTCTTCCCCCGTGGTCCTCTAGAAGTCCCTGCCTCCCACTCCCAACTTCCACGCAGCTCACAGGTCTTGATCTGACTCCAACTCCTGCCGGCAGCTTCTTGGGTCACTTATGTTTACAGTGGTCAGTTGCCTCCATTAAGTGCTGGCTGTAAATTAGCCAAGCCATGAATCCCACCACCACCAGCCAAAGCAAAAATGGCATCTCTGAATGGGCAGGAGAGCGCCCTCCAGAGCCTCCATGGCTACGCAAGGCACCCAGTAAGCTCCAGAGGGGAAAGCAGACCAGAGGGGCTCTGAGCAGACAACTAATGAGTCAGTTAGTTGGAGGAGGGGAGGGGAAGGGAAAATGGCCAACCAAATTCAGAGGTGATGCCCCTCTGCTGTGGGAGTGAAAGCAGAAAGGGCAACTTGGGGTCATAGTACTTTTTGTCTCCTATATGAGTTCTTTTTGTAGGGAAACATGTGGGCCCAGGACTTCCTCTCCATGGTGCAGCTTGGCCTTTATTTTGAGATTTTCAAGTTATTTTCCTTCTGCTCAATTTTTGAAAGAGGTTGCTTTGTTCTCTAGAACCCCTATTCTTCCTTCGAGCCTTGTCTAATCTCTCGACTCTTGACTGATTTCATTCTCCACCTGTTGGGGTTTCTGCCCAATATATTTCCTGAAGTTTCTACTTCCCACTCCCAACTTCTAGGTGGCCTTGATTTTGACTGGCATGTTCCGCTGGAACTGAGGTCCTTCCACCTTTTCCCTCCTGCCATTTTTTGTGCCTACAGGGACATGTGTTGGTCCAGGGCTTCCTCTGCAAGGTGCAGCTCAGCTCTCAAGGTTTTATTTCATTATTGCTGCTCCATTGCCTTCTTCCTGAGGGCTGCTCTTTGTCCTCTCAGTCTGGCTCCCACTAAATGAGCTAAATATTTCCCCTTATTAAATATCAGATTAAGGGGCTGGAGAGATAGCATGGAGGTAAGGTGTTTTCCTTGCATGCAGAAGATCGGTGATTCGAATTCCGGCATCCCATATGGTCTCCTGAGCCAGCCAGGAGCGATTTCTGAGCATAGAGCCAGGAGTAACCCCTGAGCACTGGCGGGTGTACCCCCCAAAAAATATATATATCTGTCTCTAAATATTAAATTAAATATTTTCCCTTATAACAACCAATGGCAGATAGTTTATTTTGATCTTTTCAGATCACCTAATAGAAATATAAATTTAAAAAATTTATGAAATTACAAATTATTTTATATTTGGAATGAATCTAAACTTTGGAGCTAATTTTCTTCCAACATTAAATGAAACACGATTTGTGATTTAAAAAAAAAACTGAACTTTATTTGACCTATTTTCTATAATTATCAGAGGTTAAACTAAAAAGATAATTTAAAATTCCCTGAATGGGTGGCATATACAGATGTTATGTGGTGAGATTTGGGGTGTCTACATGCAATGTTAACATGAACAGAGGTTCAATGGAAAAAACCGTCCAGTGGAAAACCAGATGGTGAGTAGCAGATGCAGATTTTGTGTTGTGCGAGTTGTGTCTCCTGCGATGTTGGCAGGAATGATGAGTAAATTGTCTAGTGCAGGGGTCTCAAACTCAATTCACCTGGGGGCTGCAGGAGGCAAAGTCAGGGTGAGGCAGGGCCGCATAAGGAATTTCACAAAATAAAAGTCCTCAAACGTCATTATTAAAACAGTTAATTATTTCTTCTGAACATGAATAGAGCATTGAGTGAAGATCATGAACAGTTCTTCTGAATATGGCATCTTTTGCCTATTCCTTGCTGCCAGAGACTTGACAATGCTTCTTCTCACAAATCTGAACCACATTTAGCTTTAGAGAGG
>PVKC010040535.1:0-12321 GCA_004027635.1 Crocidura indochinensis | reverse complement strand
TTTTTTTTTTTTTTTCTCCTGGCACTTATCCCTTATAGCTTTACTCTCAAGATGAAAGTTTTAAAATAAACTGGATTTTGATAACCAAGTATATGCTTATTCTTTCTCCAGATTTGAGTAAGGGAATATAAGTATACTCTTTGCTTCAAATATCACTTAAGTCATATATATTCATCAAATATATATATACATATATATATAGATATATATATATATCTTCTTCAAAGATTTATAACACCAAAGATTCCTGCTATATCTTCCAGATAAATGTTTTCAAGGAGACATTTCATTGTCCTGCCATAACTTATTCTTTCTTCTAATATGGGTTTATCTCTTAACTTTCATATTTCTGTGAATACTGTTAGTTATGAAAGGTTAGAGTCATTTTGGATGTCTTCTGTCTCTAAACCTAATCAGCTTGTAAGTATTCTCAGCAGTCGTATAATCATCATTGTTCTAATTTCTTCCACTTCAATCACTATTATACTCTATTATTAGATTATTTATTAAAGCAGTCCTCTAATTAAAAAAATTAGTAACCAAAGTCTCTAAGGGTAATTTCATAATGCCTCCTTGTGCTGCCTGCTCTTCTAAAATGGATTCCATTGTTTTCTATTATAAACTTTCATTCTAGTTAAACTGGTTTAGTTAATCAAGACCTTTCCATTGCTAGAAAAAGTCATAAATTTTAAAATCGTGTAAGGATAAATCAAGGAATAAATAATATGGTAAAAATTAAGGTTGATTTTTAAACACAGATGTATCTATGTCTTCAAGTTATATAAATTATTTAATTTTTCATTGTTGGTTTTGGCTCTGTTTTATTTTTTGTAGGCTTTGTTTATAGAGCAAAAATTTTGTCCACCAGACATTTAATCTTCCTAGTTCAAAAATACTTTTGCTGTTTGGCCTTACCTGGCAGTGCCCAGGGCTTACTCCTGGCTCTCAATCAGAAATTATTTCTGAAAAACCCAGAGTACCATATGGGTTGCTAAGGATTGAGTCTGGGTAATCCATGTACAAGGCAAATGTTCTACCTGCTGTACTATAGCTCTCACCCAGCAATTCTTCTAGAGAGTACTTAATTTTCCACAGTTTTATCAACAATCTGAATAATATGGGTCATGGTTATCTTTGGAAATGGAAGTAAAATGATTTTAAACTAGTCAGGTATGATCCAAAAAGAGTAGAGAATGGAGTCTAATCCATGAAATATTGTCTATGGGTCTTGAGCAAGATGCTAGCTACATGGGTAGGGACACCCTGTTTTTTAGGCAAAAGGATTTTTTTCTATTGCCCCAACTTTTGCTGCACCAATGCAAACATTTTTCACTTTTTGTTTATCTTTTAAATAAGGACTTCCACTTTTTTTTATAAACCTGGGAAGTGAATTATTTCATTCCACTTTATATTTCTGCATTTTTTCCTATAAATTAAGAAGGGAGGAAAAACAAAAAGAAAGGATGGGGGATAGGGGCTAAATCTTCTCAGGTACATTGGTGATTTAAAAAAATAAAACAGAACTAAATATTTAAGCCAGCCAACAACAATAGAATCAAGAAACCCAAATTATAACAATCTAAACTTAAAATGGACCTGTTTTACTGGCAAGCCAGAGGAAAAGAATTGTGGTATAGGATGTACTCTGGAAACATTGGTGGATGAAGGTCAACAATGGTGGTGGGATTAGCCCTGATTCATTGTATGTCTGAAATTCAACTTTGAAGGACTTTACAAATTACAATGAAAGTAAATTAAAAATAAAGTGAAAAAATAAAGTAAATTAAAAAATGAGAACTAGGGGCTGGAGAGATAGCATGAAGGCAGGGTGTTTGGACAGTGGTTCGAATTCTGGCATTACATGTGGCCCAGTGAGCCTGCCAGGAGAGCGTTTTCTGAGCGTAGATTCAGGAGTAACCTCTGCACTGTTGGGTGTGACCCAAAAACCAAAAAAAGAGAGAGACAACTAATGGGGAAAAGGAGTGAAACAGATATTATGATTAAAAGAGGCAGAAGGTAAATCAATAGAGCTTCACTTCTAATAGACTAGAACTTATTAAGATAGGATGGTCTTTGTTTTTAAAAGTTTTGTATTGATGTATTGATGAAATAATTATATATTTCATTATGTGAATTTCAGGTATATATCATTATAATTAACATCTTTCAGTACTACATTAAATCCACCAATATCAACTTTACCTTAATTAAACATGTTTTTCAGAACATGAATATAATGATTTTATTGAATATACTTTCAGTGGATATTTCACAGTGTTTTTTTTAATCTAAAATTTTTTATTGTGTTTTCCTCTTAGAATGTCTTTCTATTCATCTATATTTCAAGTCTAAACTTGAATATGGCTTTCTTATATTACATTTTGAATCAATGCAGCTATTATCAAGTTCTTATGATTTCATTTTGCTTTCAAATTTTGCTATTGTGTTTCATTATTACATTTGTTTTTTTCTATATATATTTATGATTATTAATTCTGAAAGGAACTGAATGATAAAATATTACATTTTACTTTCATGATATTTCTCTAATACTTGGTATTGATTTTTCATTTTGAATGAAATGAAACATATATTAAGTACATGTTAATGCAAGAAAACATAAATAATAGTAAGTGAAATAAAATGAATATATAGACTAGGTGAATATATATACAATATACTAGATGAATTAAAATAAATTTAGAACAAATATTCAAGGAAACAAAATATGATTACATTATTTACAAAATTAAGTTATTTTACAGTAATATAAGATAAATATTGAGATTTTTTTCACACAAATGTCCTATAGAAATAAATAATGTTAAACACATTTAAGACTTAATAAATGAACATAATTTAAAAAATAAAAAAGATTAGTAACACTAGTATAAGGTTGCAATTAAGGTGACACTTATAATGTCTGGAGATGACTGATGTACATATAATCTTATTGGAGGGCAGTTATGAAATATACATTAGGGATATTCAACATAGCGTTTTTATGTAATTGTGAAATTGTAGAAACAGTTAAACATAATAATGATTGAATAAATGTTGGTCTATCTCTTTGTACATGACCTATAGCTACTTATAAAATGTAAAACAGCTCCCTATGTACTTACATGGAAAATTCTTCCAGATATAACTTTTACTCAATAATAAAAAGTAATCTAATTTTTGTTGAAAATTTCCATTCTTTAAATGGTTTTAAATACATTTCTGCATTATAATAAAATTGATTACTTAATTAGTTCTAATATTTGTTTTTTATGGAATATATTTGCTTTTCATTATAGTGGAAATAGCTTTTATCTTGTTGATGCAGTTAATTGACATCTTGTTTAGAATCATTTCTCTATGTTCAATACTTTTATAACTTCATATTATTACCTTTTCTGTCTTATGCCACATTTATTTGTAATTGTATTTTAGCTTCTCAACCTGGTGGAGGTGTTAAATACAATGTGGTCTTTGGGACAGAACTAAGGGCCTTTCTTTTGAGAGGCATTTAATCCATTCCTTTAATCTATTTTTTTTCCAAATGAAAACACTTTTTATTTTCCATACCTTAATTACATGTCCTCTGATATTTATCATGCAGGTGATTTTTTTTCTTGTTCAGACCTATAATAAGAATCATGGACATTTGTTTAAATTGATATACCAGAAATGAGCCTACATAAATAATTTGTATATTTTATAACAAATTTTGAAACTGTAGTTTAGGACATTTACACAAAAATGATTCAATGCCAAACAAAATGAAAATTCTTTATCCCCTCCCTGCTTTCCACCCAATCTTCCCATTGCTATGTAGGTATGTGAATATGTCATTCTAAACATTGATATTGTATGCTTAAACACATTTTGATATTGCCTACAAATTATTTTATAACAAATTTTGAAACTGTAGTTTAGGACATTTACACAAAAATGATTCAATGCCAAACAAAATGAAAATTCTTTATCCCCCCCCCTGCTTTCCACCCAATCTTCCCATTGCTATGTAGGTATGTGAATATGTCATTCTAAACATTGATATTGTATGCTTAAACACATTTTGATATTGCCTGTCAGTATTTTTGTTGCCTTTACTAACTTAGTGTTTCATGATTATCTTCTCAAACAAATAGCATTTTATTTTTGTTTTGGGTCCACCCCTAGTGATACTCAGGAGTTATTCCTGTCTCTTTGCTCAGGACTCAATCCTGGCAGGCATAAGGGACCATATAGTCTGTTGTAATTAAACCCAGGTTGGCCATGTGCAAGGCAAGTGCTCTTCTAACTGTAGTATATCTTTGGCCCATAAATAGCATTTGAAAGATCACAGGTGAAAAAGAGCATAAGGGTTCCCTTAGTTTTGAGGAAACTCTTGAAGTCACTTAGTTTCTCTGAGAGTAATATAAAATACTATACTTACATTTTCTTTGGCAGTGAATGCATATTACTTAAGTGCAAAGGTGTTATTATGTGAAAAGTTATTTTTATGAAGATTCAGTTTTTACTTTCACGATCGAACTTGTCTTCTCAAACTTTAATTTTATAAATGTGCTCAATTTGAATTACTATATATATATTTTTACAATGCTACTTATGCAACTCTTAATTAGCTTTGCATAAGTCTATGACTTGTGTTTATGCTTAGAACAAAAACTTTCTGTTCTTTATTTATTTAACCTATTCTAATTAGAGTGTCTTCATCCTTCAAGTGAAGTTAATTTTTCCCATGTACTTTTCTTAGCATTTAAAGTTGAAGTTATTGACTATTAACAATTTCTGTTTTAGGACAAGGAAGATAGTTTAAAGGATTGGAGATCACTAAAAGGACTTTGCATTTGGGACCCCAAGGTCCCTTGAGCAATAAATTTGTAGTAACCCCCTGAACACTACTGAAGATGGTCTCCAAATAATATATATATACATATGTATATGTATAATACATATTACATGTAGCTGTTGTTTTTATACCCTAATGCTAAATATTGGTAGTAAATCAAAGACTGCTGAACTGGAGATTTTTTTTTTAATTTGGTTAAGACTTCATTCAATTGATCCCTTAAAACTAAGTAGACTTGATCTCTGCCTTATTTTGCCATAGTTGCATTTAGTTCTTTATGTTTATAGAGCATCAGTGACAGTAAACAGTGAGCTGAGATAGTGAGATAGCTCTATAGGGTTTCTGTCTTGGTAGTGAAATATTTTCATTGGAGATCACTTTGAGAGCATTTTCTTTAAGTAAAATCTCAGTAGTTCACTGAAAGCATGCTGGGTCATTTAAGAAAAGACTTTTTTAATTGCTAAGAAAAAGAGAATGGCTAAAAAAAATACTAATATCCCATCATTGCTATAATTAAATACTGTATTTGATAACCATTTTGAAAAATGAAATAATCTAGATGTCCTATTTTCAGACCTTTACGCTTAGTACAAAAATTAGAAGTTAATCATATCATGTAGATTTGAAATCTCATAAAACTTATTCATAAATTCTCCCAAATGGAAATCTATAGTAGCAAAGGACAGAAATTCTGTTCATTTTATTTTCCATATTGAAGAAGCACTAGCATTTTTTTTTTGTTTTGTTTGTGGCCATACCTGGTGATGCTCAGAGATTACTCCTGGCTCTGCACTAAGAGATCACTCTTGGCAGTATTTTGGAGATCATGAGATGTGAGAGATCTAACCTGGATTAAGACCTGACAAGTTTTCTACCTTTGGGTCCAGAAGCATTAGTTTCTGACTACATAATTTATAATGGATACAGTTAATAAATACTTCTTGAAATACTTAAAAATGTTCCCAAGTGTCAGTATTTTTTTACCACAATTCATTAAGACCATTTAACACACTACCTTCTTACTATTCTCAGTTCTAGGTCCACAATTCGAGTCTTCCCCCTTCCCTCTGGACGCTTTTATTCTCTTGGTTTCTTTCTTTATGTATCATACACACTTGTGATTACTGTATATTTGTCTTTCTTCTTTTAAATTTTTCACTTAGATGACATCATTAGTTCCATTCTGTTTGCTTGACTAGTCTTCAGATAGCTGTTTCAATTTCACTGCTCATTTCACTGAGTGGTTTGGGCACTCTGTTTTAATTCTTTGTTTCTTACTCAGTTTGAAAGAACTATAATCTGGGGCCCGGTAGATAGCATGGAGGTAAGGTGTTTACCTTTCATGCAAAAGGTCATCGGTTCGAATCCCGGTGCCCCATATGGTCCCCCGTGCCTGCCAGGAGCAATTTCTGAGCATGGAGCCAGGAGTAACCTCTGAGCACTGCCGGGTGTGACCCCCCCCCCCAAAAAAAGAAGAAAGAACTATAATCTATAAAATATGTTAATTTCTTCTAGTTTTTCCAGAGTATTGGAATACTCATGTGTGTGTGATTGTGTGTGGTGTGTGTGTGTGTGTGTGTGTGTGTGTGTGTGTGTGAGACTGTTACCCTACCCAAAAGCCAAATGATAATCTCACCTAGATGGTGAGACCATAGGGTCTATGGTTGGTAATTAGGGGTTGGAGGGGAGGAGGAGAGAGGCAGGTGCAGCAAGAAGAGAGAGCAGACACGGGATGGATGCAGAGAGACTGCTTAGCTGAAAAAAGCACATGGTGATTAGGGCCTTGTAATAAAGCTGGATTTCTTCTGAAACTTCATCTAACTGCTATGGATCATTTCTTCGCAGTCACCCTGGGGCCAGCAGAAAGGCCTCACTATCCATCCATCCATCATACTAGGACTCAGTAATTAATAATTGATACAACATAGGACTTGCAGATAGTACTCAGAAGATTCTTTGGTCCCTTTCAGTGATAGATGGTTAATGGTTCAATGTGACCACAAGGACCCAGTGTGTTGTTGAGTCCTGCAGTGATTCCTGCTGATGTAAGCTGTGCATTGATGTAAATGAAGTGTTGAAGAGTTGAAATTCCCCACTCGTACAGTTTTGCTGTAACTGTCTTACTTTAGGTCTTAAAATAATTGCTTTTATATTTGATACCTGAAGATTTGGTACATATATATGGATATATACATGAATTCTGAATGATACATGGATTCTGAATGAATTAATCATTGATTCTATATTGTACATTATATCTCTTGTTATGTTACTTGGAGAAATTTTATTTGGAGCAATTTTATCTGTGTTAATGTGGTAGTCCCTACTAGTTTTAATTTACCCTTTACTTGTTTGTCTTTCCCCCCAAGATTTTCTTTTGTGCTTTTGGTTATCTTTGGAACTCAGATGGGTCTACAATAGACAAACTAAATCTTGGCTTTAAACCAGTTATTCAGTACTCAGAGTCTATTAGTTCAGACCACAAATATTTACCAAAATATTGCTATACAAATATTTAATAACATTTTTGTTCATTGTCTTCAGAGTTTTATTGCAATTTGTTCTATTAGTTATTTTCTTCCTTTATACTTTGATGGCGACTTTTGATTTTATGCTTGGATTCTATTTTCATTTTATTGTATTTTCAATGTTATTTTGTTTTGAAGTTTTCAGGATGTTCACATAGATAAATTTTTTGGGGGCTAATAACCCTCTTTAGATTGAAAGCAAATTAACCTCAAGTCTACAGGTTACTCTCTTATACCCTTCACACATTTTATGCTTTTACTACTTTCCAGCATCTAAATTTTTTCCATTTAATATAAAGAGCCTTAGAGTTTATTGCAAGACTTGTTTAGTGGAAATGGATTCCTTGTTGTTTTTAAAGTTATTTATTGCTTCTTCTGTTCTGTGTGATATTTCATAGGATAGAATATTCCTGGTTGGAGGTTTTTTCCACTCACACTTTGAATATTTCATGTCATTATCTTCTGAAGAGAAGATTTATATTGATCAATTTTATACTTGACATGAATGTTCACTTATGTGTGACTCACTGCTTTGTTTTAGCTGCTTTTAAGACATCCTTTCTCTTTAATTGTGCTTTCTTAATTATAATGTGTCTTTGTATGCATACATCTTATTTTTGATTTGTTGTGATTGGAATACAAACTGTTTAGATTTTATAAATCAAGACATGCATTTCTTTCCCACTTTGTAAAAATTTTTAACTATTGTTTGTTCAAATAATACTTCCACTCTTTCTCTTATTTCTGAAATTCTTATGATGTGAGTGATTTTTTAAAAATTGTGTCATAAATTTGCTTTATCTTTATAAGTCTCTATCATTTTTTTTTGGTTTTTGGGTCACACCCGGCAGTGCTCAGGGGTTACTCCTGGCTCCATGCTCAGAAATTGCTCCTGGCAGGCACGGGGGACCATATGGGGCACCGGGATTCGAACCAATGACCATTCGCATGAAAGGCAAATGCCTTACCTCCATGCTATCTCCCGGGCCCAGTCTCTATCATTTTTAATAACTACTTTTATTTATGTTGTTAATTACTTCTACTTTTTTTGTATTTTCAAAGCATTCTTCTGTCTTCTTTTATTTTGATGATTTATTTGTTCCACTCAGTCTATTATTGAACACATCCTATATTTTTGCAAGTTAAAATATTATTTTGTTTAACACTATGCTTTTTCTTTGGATTTTTTTATATTTTCTATTGTGTTCTGTAGTTCTCCTTATCCCAATTTCAGCATTATTAAGACAGTTGTTTTAAAGTGTTCTTGAGATACTTCTGTTACATTAAGGGTTTCCTCCATACATAGGAATTTTGCCTTGATTTATCAGTTGGAGGGAATTTTCTCTTATTTCATTTTACTAGGTACTATTGATCATGTAATATTTGTATTATTTCATAGTCCTTATGTAACAATCTGTGTCAGAATTGTAATTTTCTGGATGTTGGCTTAATATGCTGACTTTTCATCTCATTTATTCTAAATTCAACATCAACTTGGATAACTACAGTTCAAAGGCCAGAGAGTGGCAGTGGCCTAAGATTAAACCTACATGGTAGCAGCCCACGGAGGTAGATGTAAGAAGGTTGTTGGTGTCTCATGCTAAGAGAACAAGGCCTTGATGGGGTGGAGGAGTCCATGGCCTTTTGAGCTGTGTGATCACAAATATATGATCTCTGTCAATTCAAGTAAGATTTTAATAGTTCAGGCTGCAAGTGTGAGCCTTCTCTGTACCTAAGATCAATAACAAATGCAAGTAAATTTCCCTCCTAAAGTTTAGGAAAGAAAGAGCTGGGAATAGGGGTCTGTACTTCTAGTGACTACTGTAGTTCTAGCTGCTACTGTGGGAAATCCTGTTCAAGTTGCAGGTTAACTTCTAGAAACAAATAGACCTTAGGCAACAGGTGTCAGGCATTTTATAGGGAAGTAACTGTAGCAAAATCCCAGTAGATCCCAGTAGGATGTTTTGGTCACTGCACACTACCAATAATTTCTACAAAACTTTCTCAAGGTGCTATGATTTGCAGAGTATGACTCAGTAGTAACGAGAAATAAATGTCAGTTTCTAAGCCACTGGCAGTGTAATATTTGTTCTTCTGCATTGCAGATTTGTGCTATGTTTATTCCTTTCCTGGTCAGTCTTGGGAGATCCACACCCCAGAATATTGTTTTTTTTTTCCCCAAAGAAAAGCCTCTATTTTCCATACCAATTTGCAGGTGTTTCCCTTTTCTAAAATTTCAGTTCACTGTGATAAACATCTGATGTGGAAGAAGCTTTTGAATCCCCTGGGAGCACTCAAGCTGCTCAATCCTCAGACTCTGTCTTTATTAAGGACTGCATCTTCAATATTGGGTTCTGTGTTCTAGAAGCATTCTTGAGGAGACTGTGTATTAGGCTTCTCTTCCTATTCACATGGCAATTTTTTCTTGTGGAGCTGCTGATCTTTTACTTCTTGTTATAAAGACATTTGTTTAAATATATATTTCTATATGGGATATTTGTTGTGTCTGTGGGAAAAAGTTTGTTTCAGGGCTCTGCTAATTTACATCTTAAACATCAACCCACTATGTATATGTGTATATATTTACAGATATATGTATATGAACATATATAATATTTTTTGTTAGTTTGTTTTTGGGCCACACCTGGTGACACTCAGGGGTTACTTCTGGCTATGCACTCAAAAATCACACCCGACTTGAGAAACTATATGGAATGCAGGGGATGGAACCGAGATACTTCCTGGGTCAATTGAGCACAAGGCAAACCAACCACCAATGCGCTCCCTCTCCGGATCATATATAGAGAGATTTAAAGCATCTGAAATAATATTTATCATATATGGACTGAATAGAATTAACATTCCTGAGGGTAGTTTTGTTATTTATATTAGAGTTATATTTTTAACCTTTTCTCAATTTTATTTTTATAATTAAATATCTTTAAACACCATGATTATAAACATGTTTGTAGTTGGATTTTAGTTATAAAAAGTAATAGCCCCTTTCACCAGTGCAACATTCCCACCATCAATGTCACCCAGCTCCCTCCTCCCCCACCCATTGCCTATATTAGAGGCAGGAATTCTATTTCTCTCACTCACTGCCTTTGTCATGATATTGTCAGTGTAGTTATTTCTCTATCTGGACTCACCAATCTTTGTGGTAAGCTTCATACCATGGTCCTGTCTTTCCAACCCCCACTTCAATTATTTCTGTATATTTTTTACAATAATGTCTTTTATTTTTCTTAAAACCCATAGATGAAAGGCCAGAGCGATAGCACAGCGGTAGAGTGTTTGCCTTGCATGCAGCTGACCCAGGATGGATCTGGGTTCTATCCCAGACATCCCTATGGTCTCCTAAGCAAGGAGCTATTTCTGACAACATATCCTGGAGTAACCCCTGAGAGTCAATGGGTGTGGACCAAAATAAACAAAGCAAAATAAAACAAAACAAAAACACCATGGATGAGTGAAACTATTCTGTGTCTATCTCTCTCCCTCTGAAATATTTCACTCAGCATAATTGTTTCCATGTCTATCCATGTGTAGGAAAATTTCATAACTCCATTTTTTCTAACGGCTGCATATAATATTCCATTGTGTAAAAGTACCACAATTTCTTTAGCCACTCATCTGTTGTCAGGCACCTGGGTTGTTTCCAGATTCTGTTTTTTGTAAATAGTGCCACAACGAATATAGGCATTCAGAAGGCATCTTTTGCGTTGTATTTTTAATACTGATGTAATACCTGGTTTTATTTAAGAGTTACAGTAAGCAAAAGAGAGGGGGTAATCAAATTTTGAGATAAAATAACATGACTTACTTTAACTGAATAATAATTAAAATGAGTAGAGACTTAGAATAACTTCAGAGGGAATAGAAGGAAGGGGTCATATGGAGAATGGTGGCAATTTGGTGATAGACATAATAAAGTAAGATTGTGCCCCTAAAATGTAGGAATACTTATATGCTTGTAATCCAAGGGTATTGCAGTAAAAGATAAATAGTAAAAAGGAAATTGTTAATATTGCTATATAGCTGAAATTTAATTATTAATATGGGCAAAGAAGTCCTCATAGGGAATGTGACTATGTCAGTGTCTGGTGCATGCCAGATATATTGCCTTTATCCATTACTCATGAGCTCTATATCCTGTATCTTCTTCAAGCTAAGATTATAAGCTACAGAACCCATGCTTTGGTTGATAGTTAGGGCAACTTTTTGTTTGTTTGTTTGTTTTGGGGTCACACCAGCAGCGCTCAGGGGTTACTCCTGGATTTACACTCAGAAATCGCTCCTGGCAGACTCTGGGGACCATATGAGATGCCAGGATTCGAACCACCATCTTTTTGCATACAAATAGCTTGCAAATAGCCTTACCTCCTTGCTATCTCTCCGGCCCTAGCTAGGGCAATTTTTAATAGGATGAAATCCAAGATACTTTAAAAAGTGAAATATTCCTCTTATAATATTCCATTTTCTATTCTAATGTCTCTCGAGCATTCTTTGCATTAATATTATGTTCACATTAAGGAATAAATATTTAAGGAAACTCTATTCCCATACAGAAAATATATTGAAGAAAGGATATAGAAATTTTGTTTTGTTTTGTTTTTTGGGCCACACTCTCTGATGCTCAGGGGTTACTCAAAAATCTTTCCTGGCTTGGGGTACCATATGGAACACCAGGAACTGAACCGAGGCCTATCCTGAGTCAGCCATATGCAATGCAAACTCTCTACCACTATGCTATTACTCTGGCCCCTGGATTTAGAATTTTAAAGTGTGTTTAGGCAACAAAGTAACATCTGATCCAATGCTACATGATGGTTCATTCTGGAATAAGATTAAATTTTGGCTTAGATTTTGTAGTTGATGGTGTTGAGCTGGCTTTTTGGAAATCGGTCATATAAATTCTGCCTTTTTTTTTTTTTTTTTTTTTTTTTTTTT
>PVKC010040534.1:0-12317 GCA_004027635.1 Crocidura indochinensis | reverse complement strand
GAAGTTAGTTTGCTTTTCTTGGGGTTTTTTTTTTTTTTTTTTTTTTTTTTTTTTTTTTTTTTTTTTTTTTTTTTTTTGTGGTTTTTTTTGTTTTGTAAAAGCCTTTTGCTGGGGAGAGGATTGAGCCACACCCTGCACTTCTGGCAGTGCTTGGGAAGTCATACCATAATGCCAGGGATGGAGCCAGGGTTGGTTACATGCAAGTCAAGTGACTTAACCTCTCTCTCTCTCTCTCTCTCTCTCTCTCTCTCCTCTTTTTTTTGGTTTTTGGGCCACACCTGGCAGTGCGCAAGGGTTACTCCTGGCTGTTTGCTCAGAAATACCTCCTGGCAGGCACGGGGGGACTATATGGGACACGGTATTCGAACTAACCACCTTTGGTCCTGGATCGGCTGCTTGCAAGACAAATGCCACTGTGCTATTTCTCCGGGCCTGACTTAACCTCTCTTAATACATAAGCCTATATATATATATATATAATTATAAAAGATCCAGAAGAGAATGAAATAGTGAGTAGGATGACGATAAAGGAATATAAGGATGAGAAGAGGTACACATGTCTCAAAAAATACGGTTCTGGTTCTGGGAATCAGGGATACCTCCAGGAAAAAAAAATCAAAACAGAATATTATGAAACAGGTTCAACCACAATAGAAGATTATATTGAGTATTGTTTTTCTCGTGACTATTAAGGAATATGAAAAAACATAGTTAAATGTTAAAAAGTAAAAGCAAAAGTAAGGCTAGCATCGGAAAGTTGACAAGTGATGATGTAAGGGATGAAATGTAATTACAAAATACAGCTTGATTTAGAGAGGCAAATATTTCTATAATCTTCAGAATGAAAATATTGTGCTATAATTATGGGAGAATGGGAAAGGAAGGAAAGTTAATAGAGAATGTCTTATACATGAACTTACTAAAGCACTAAACAACTACTAAAACATTGTTTATATTTATGTATATGTTTGTTTATAGTTTTGGACCACACCCAGCGGAGCTCAGGGTTGCTCCTGGTTCTGCACTCAAAAATCACTCCTGGCAGGCTCACAGGACCATATGGGATGCTGTAAAGCGAACCCGGGTCTATCCCAGGTCAGCCGCATGCAAGGCAAATGCCCTACTGTTATGCTATTGCTCCAGCCCCATTGTTTTTAAATGGGCAGAAATATATATGAGATCTCTGCTGAAAGGATTGAAGTTGGTTGCTTCTTCACTTAACGACTACTTCTGGTACACTGGATAGGACTTTTGCCTTTCATCCAGCCGACTTAGGTTTAGTCCTCAGCACTATGGTTCCCGAGCTTGTCAGGAATGATCCCAGACTTCTAGCACAATTTTTCTTAAAAGGAATATTCTTGGGCTGGAATAGTGGCGCAAGGGTGTTTGCCTTGCATGTGCTAACCTAGGACGGACGGTCTGCAGTTCGATACCCCGACATCCTGTATGGTGTCCCCCAAACCAGGAGCAATTTCTGCATGCATGGCCAGTAGTAACACCTGAGCGTCACTGGGTGTGGCCCAAAACAAACAAACAAAAGAAACAAAAAATAATATTATTCTTTGGGGTCATGCTATGGTAGTGATGATCAGGGCCACTAGGCTGCACACAGTGGTACATGAGGGCTTTGTGTTCCCAGGGATCAAATTCAGAGACTTGCACATGTCTGGCCAGTTCTCTTACACTTTTCTACTTATCTCTTCTACACCATTAATGAATACATATTTAAGTACATATTGTTTTAAAAAGAACTTTAAAGCAATGTGAGAAAATCTCAAGAAATTTTATCACAGTCTATTTGTGATTATAATTGTTATACACTCATGGTATTAATTACTCACCTTATCTTTATAAGGGATTGTTCCACCAATCAAGACTAATAAGTTAACACGAACCTTTGTTCACTTAGCCAGTGTAGCTAGTCAGGCATATAATAGTAGACAGTATGAAATATTTTAGGTTATGGCATTAAGGAGCAGAATTGTAACTGAGTATCACTATGCTTAAAAATAAGAAGCTTAAAAGTTTCTGAGCAATGTTTCACAAACCCAGGTAAGCCTTTTGAACTTGTTAGTCTTCACACATAATTTTCATAGTATTGATATTGTTTTATAAGATTATATGTGATTGGAGAGAGAAATTATGTAGACAGGCTAACTTAAAAAACATTTTTAATGGGCTAGAGATAGCATAGCAGTAGGGCTTTTGTTTTGCAGGTGGCTGACCCGGGACGGACCTGGCATCCCATATGGTTCCCCAAGCCTGTCGGGATCAATTTCTGATTACAGAGCTAGGATTAATCCCTAGGTACAGCCAGAAGTGGCCCAAAACCAAACAAACCAAAAAAAAAAAATTTTTTTTTAACATAATTTGCAAAAGTCACATGTTTCTGCTTTGAAAGTGGGCCAATTAGTGCCAGGTTCTAATATTATCAAAAATGACATATAACCACTAAATTTCAGCACAGACATTAAGGAATAATAATCTTATGGCATGTACAGTTAGAGGTTCCTAAACATTGTAACAGTGCTTTTGAAGAATTTTGTGACAACTTAGTTATTTTGACCCCCCTCCTACTCTAGTGCAACTCTTTTTCAAACTTAGCAACTATGCCATTACCAAGTTAGACAAAACATCACATTACTTTCCTGAACCCACCAACCTTAATTTTTATATGTGTTCAAAGATGAAGTATAGAGTAACATGATTAGGGAAAGATTTAGATCACTTTAGATATGTAGTATATAGCTTGGCTCCAGGGTTACTAAACTGTTGTGTGTGTGTGTGTGGCTCCAGGGTTACTAAACTCTGTGTGTGTGTGTGTGTGTGTGCGCGCGTGCGCGCGTGTGTATGTGTGTGTGTGTGTGTGTGTGTGTGTGTGTGTGTGTGTGTGTGACACACACCTGACAGTGCTCAGGGTATGTTCCTGGTCTGCACTCGAGGTTCACTCCTGACTGGTCTCAGGGGACCTTAAGAGTGCTGAGGATCAAACCCATCTTGGCAGTATAGAAGGCAAATGTCATACCTGCTTTACTATTGCTCTGCCTTTATTAGTAGTTTTCTTAGAAGATTCCTTGCTCTTTTCCCCCAACTTCTTACTTCCCCAACACAAATTACTTTGCTCAAACATACTTACTTCTTTTTTTTTTTGGTTTTTGCGTCACACCCGGCAGTGCTCAGGGGTTACTCCTGGCTCCATGCTCAGAAATTGCTCCTGGCAGGCACAGGGGACCATATGGGGCACCGGGATTCGAACCGATGACCCTTTGCATGAAAGGCAAATGCCTTACCTCCATGCTATCTCCCGGGCCCCTTTTTGGTTTCTTTTTTGTTTTTTGTTTTTTGGTTTATGGGCCACACCCAGCGGTGCTCAAGGGTTACTCCTGGCTGTCTGCTCAGAAATAGCTCCTGGCAGGCACGAGGACCATATGGGACACGGGGATTCGAACCAACCACCTTTGGTCCTGGATTGGTTGCTTGCAAGGCAAACACCACTGTGCTATCTCTCCGGGCCTAACATACTTACTTCTAATTGACAAACAGGTATGTCTGCTGTAAAAGAGTTTGTTTCTTTTTTAAACTTAAAGGATAAAAGTATAAATTTGAGTATATTTGCTTAGATTTGGGCATATTAATAAAAATAGAGGATAATATATTTTCTTATAATATTTTTATGTTTTTAACCTTTTAGAGGAAGTCCACAAGTGAAAGGGACACCCCATTTTAAGGAAGAGCAATGTGCTCCTGCATTAAATCTAGACATGAGGAAGATCCTGGATTTGCAAGCACCCATCATGAGGTACACAACTTTAAATGTAAAAATTTGGCATTTTGTGAGAACAGTAGAAATATCATCCATGAGAAAGTTGATATTTTTTTATTGTTGAAGATAGATTTTTATATATATTGATGTATTTGAGGTATATCTTGAAATAGCAGAAAAAGCAGAGCTAGGTCTGTTGGGCAGGACCCTTCCAAGAAGGTAAACCAGATTGAATAGTGACTATTACCAGCAGATTCTCTACCACGCAACATGATCAAATGGAATCTAAAGGCACAATTAAGGAATAACCCTACCCAAAGAGTAAGCAGAGAAAGAACTAAAGCCATACAGAATAGTTGGTGCTACAAAACTGGGTTCAGACTTACTTGGATAGTTCCCAGCAAGTCAATGAGGAGATTTGGGTATTGTTGGAATAAGAGACTACCAGACCTGGGAGCAAATACTGGCATTATAGCTGAGGGTAGAAAAAAACTAGGTTGGTCAGGTATACCCAGTGGTTTGAACTGGGCAATATAGCAATATAGTCTCTGGGTGGAATCAGTGAATGGGAATCAAATATGCCACCTAGACCTGCACAACTCAGACCCTCACCTCTGGCCCTCTCATTCCATGGGACAAAATATTCTCAGCTTTAACGAATTAAGTTCTTCAAACTTAAGGAAAGTAAAGAGATGAAGTATACAAGAGCTCTCTAAGCTACCTCATGATATTGTCTTAAGTAACATTGTTAAGAATGTTCATGTAGGAGCTGGAGCGATAGCACAGTGGTAGGGTGTTTGCCTTACATGTGGATGAAGCACAACCTACCTGGGTTTGATTCCTGGCATCCTATATGTTCCCCTGAGCCAGAAGCGATTTCTGAGTGCATAGCCAGGAGTAACCCATAAATGTCACCGGGTATGGCCCCCCCCAAAATTAATGTTCATGGACCATGTCATATGATCTCCTGGGATACGCCTCTAGCCCACTCCCCTGATCCCTGAACATAGAGTCAGGAGTACTGGAGTAAATTTTGAACACTGCTAAGTGTGGCCTAAAAATCAAGAGGAAAGAACTATAGTAGTCAGAACTATATTCTCCAATGCAATAGGCAAATGACATTTTAGTTTAAAGAAAATAAATGTAAATTTAGTTCTTCTGCCACACTCTTGGCTCAAATGTAGTCACTACATGACCATTAGATACAGAATTTAATATTGCAGATACAACAATTACTAAAGGATGCTATTTCTCTATAATTTATGGGTCCAGATTGTCTTCTCATTGTTATTCCCTTCTCCCATCCCACTGTGGTTGGAGGTGATTGAGACTTACCAGGCTGCACCTAGAACTTGCTTCTGTCTGAATTTGGTGTACTGATGAACAGAATGCTGGGGATTGAATTAGGAAAGGCAGTCGTCTTTTTTTTTGGGGGGGGGTGGGGAGAGGCCATACCCAGCTGTTCTTAGTGCTTATTATATTACTCTTGGCTTTACATCTCAGGGATTATTCCTGACAGGCCTCAGGACCTTAGGTGGTGCTGGGTATTGAGCCTGGGTAGGCTGCTGCGAAGTAAGCAGTTTACTTGCTATACTATCTCTCTGGCCTAGGGCACTCATTTAAAATTCAATATTAATTATTTCTCTGGCCACTAGGTGTTACAGAACCAAAATTTTGTAGCTTTTCTGCTGCTTGTCAACAGTCTATATCTTGCCATCTCCTTGTTTGCTGTTCACTACTCTAGTTTTTATTCCAATTCATTATTAGTTGCTCAGTCTTTCATTTTTTCCAGAATTTAATTATAGGTTAAATTAAACTTAAAATTTCTATAATCTTAATTGTAAATAAATACTAGATTTGGTTTTATGATCAAATATGTGAATACTATCTAGAATAATTACATTCATCCTTTATGCTTTTCTTGAATGCGCTCAAAGTTAAATTAATTAGAAACTGATTCTTTCTTCCCTTCAGCTTGCAGTCTGTACTGGAAGATCTCCTGGTTGCTACTTCTGATGGACTTCTTCATCTTATTCACTGGGAAGGAATGACAAATGGAAGGAAAGCCATTAATCTTTGCACAGTACCTTTTTCAGTAGATCTGCAATCAGCTAGAGGTAGTAAATGTTCGACATGCATAGAACCAGATATTTATTATTTAAGACCATTTTGTTAGATGAGTGAACATTGATTTTTTTTAGTTGGGAATTGACGGAGGATGGGGTAAATGGAGGTGAAAGAGAATGTAAGGAGTAGATTAATTATTATTGTTAGGTCATTATGTTGTTCATCCTACCCATCCTTACAGGATTTTCAAGCAGTATGTGAGAGAATGTACTTATTTTTCTTTAGCAGGCTCATTTCTGGGCTTTACAGATGTGCACATCAGAGATATGGAATATTGTGCCACTCTTGATGGATTTGCTGTTGTATTTAATGATGGTAAAGTTGGATTTATTACACCAGTGTCAAGTAAATTTACTGCAGAGGTATGATTTATTTACTTGGAATATTCCTTTTCTTTCATTTATCTTATCGTTATTCTAAATTCTTCTATATTTTATTCATTTGCTATTTTATGGGTTGTTAACTTTTTAACCCAAACTATACATTTAAATAATAATAATTACTTTAGATACTTGTGAATTTTTAGTCCAAGGGTATATTTCTAGCCAGTCAATCCTTTTATATAAGAATAAAAAGTCACCTGGTGAAGGTGGACCATCCGGATTTTCAGCCCTATCCAAGGCACTACATTCGAAGATACCAATGAGAAACAGTGAGTGAAGATTGAGGTAGATACAGGCAAATCCCATAATTCTATAGTCCAGGTTTAATCCCTGGCATCCCATATGGTCCGCAAGCCTACAGAAATTATTTCTGAGCACAAAGTCAGGGAGGGAAGGAAGGAAGGAAGGAATGAACGAAGGAAGGAAGGGAAAGGATGAAGGAAGGAGGGAGGGAGGAAAAAGGAAGGAAGGAAGGAAAATAGAAAGCAATAATAAGCATTTACAAATCATAAATTGCTTCTGAAGGATATAACAAAGAGGGGCCCGGGAGATAGCATGGAGGTAAGGCGTTGGCCTTTCATGCAAAAAGTCATCAGTTCGAATCCCGGTGTCCCATATGGTCCCCCGTGCCTGCCAGGAGCAATTTCTGAGCATGGAGCCAGGAGTAACCCCTGAGCACTGCCGGGTGTGACCCAAAAACCACAAAAAAAAAAAAAGATAGAACAAAGAGAATCCTAATTTCCATTGTTTGGAAAATTAAACACTTTAAATTAAGTGATGAGATTAATAATAACATTCAAGTTAGGCATTGTTTCTGCTCTCAAAAGATGCATTATAATAGAAGGGAGTCATTTGAATTTAGAGATTAAACATTCTTTTTCAGTATTTTGTGTATGAATGACCTAACACTAAATTGAATTGAGCTCATGCAGGAATATTTATTAACCCATAACCAAGTGAGCTTAAGAAGAAAATTTAGGAGGCCCGGGAGATAGCATGGAGGTAAGGCGTTTGCCTTTCATGCAAAAGATCATCGGTTCAAATCCCGGTGCCCCATATGGTCCCCCATGCCTGCCAGGAGCAATTTCTGAGCATGGAGCCAGGAGTGGCCCCTGAGCACTGCCGGGTGTGACCCAAAAACCAAAGAAGAAAATTTAGGGGCCGGGCGGTGGCGCTGGAGGTAAGGTGCCTGCCTTGCCTGCGCTAACCTAGGACGTACCACTGTTCGATCCCCCGGTTCCCCATATGGTCCCCTGAGCCAGGAGCGACTTCTGAGCGCATAGCCAGGAGTAACCCTTGAGTGTCACCGGGTGTGGCCCCAAAACAAAAAAAAAACAAAAACAAAGAAGAAAATTTAGATGTATTCCTGATAGGAAAATTTCCCATGAAGATAAAACTCATAAACAAAACTATGTTAATTGAAGGAGAATTATATTGTTTAGTGTAGTTTAAAATATACATTATAAAACCTCAAATTATTTTTATTATTACAGCAACTTCATGGAGTTTGGTCACAAGATACTATGGATGGAACTTGTGTTGCAGTAAATAACAAGTATCGACTAATGGCATTTGGTTGTGCAAGGTAACTAATAGAAATGTCTGTATTTTGAATTATTAACAAAAAGTGTTTTGTTATTTTGGGAACCATACCTGGGAGCACTCCTGGTTCTGCACTCAGAAATCACTCCTGGGTTGGGGGACCATATGGGATGCCAGGGATCGAACCTTGGTCTGTCCTGGGTCATCCATGTGACGACCTATTATTTGTGAATCAGTCTTAATATAAATCTAAATTATTTTTCTTAAGACTGAAAATTAAAGGCAAGATTTTGGAGATTGAGTACTTTAATATTCACCATATGTACTCAAGTATAAGCCGACCCCGTAATTTTACCTAAAAACTGGGAAAACTTAGTGACTTTTATAAGCAAAGGTGGAAAGTGCAGCAGCCACTGGTCAATTTCAAAAATAAAACTATATTCCCAAAACAATTGCAATAATTGAGAAATCAGTAGATTAAATGTTTTTCGATATGTATTGCTAAAGGAAAACTGTAAACTAGCAGCAATAACTTTAAAACTTTAAATAAAGTGTAGAAAATCATAGATAATAGGTAATCAAGCTAAAAATCACAAAGTTTAAAATCCTTCAAAACTGGATTCCTCTTCATCATCTGTATGTCGAAACAGAGCTTCAGCTGTTTCTGATGTGAGGGTATCAGCATAGATAGACATTGTCATCATTACTGAGTTCTTAGATATCATCACTGCTGTCGGTCTCATACAAAGCGCAGAATATTGTGGGTTAAATAAATAGTTCAGTGGCATCCAGTTCAGTTCAGCCACCTACCTCTTCAGCTCAGTCACAATTTGTGGACTTAGTTGAAGCACTGCCCCCTACAACAGATGGTAGAAGATGACCATGTGCATCATAACCTGTATGACTGTATGATCCAAGTATATACGGCAAATTGAGCATTCCTTGAGTGATAGGAAATTGAATTGTAAATAAAAAGACTTAAGCAAAGCCAGAAAGATGACTAACAGGGCTAAGTGCGTGTTTTTGCAAATGGGAGGGCCCATGTTCATTCTCTAGCACTGCATTGTCCCCGAAGCACAGAGCCAGGAGTAGCCCTTTTATACCATGACATGTGACCCAGAAATCAAAGTGGTTTTCCAAAGAAATAATAGAAAACTACAGCTGTTAAAATGTGGGCCCTTCACTAAGTAGAAAAGGGTAGTGGGAGCTGGACTGGGTAAGCTACTTTACTTTCCTTGCATGCAAATGGCCAATTTTTACCACATCTGCTTTCCTGAGCACTGCTAAGATGTGGATCCCTGAATGCAAAGACAAGAGTAAGCACTGAGCACTGCTGGTTGTGGTCCCAAAAGGAACAAACAGAAAACCAAAAATTTTTTAAATGGATCAGTGGGTGGAGAATTGCTCAGAGGGCTAGAGCTTTTGCCTTGTATAGATGCAGGCTCAAGTTGGATTCCTTTCACTGTGTCTCCTCAGCACTGTCAAGGATAGTGCTGGTGGCCTCCAGCACCTTTGGACCTGAACAGCAACTCCTTGCCAGAACAAGCACTGAATAATTATACCCACACTTCCGGGCCACATGTTGGTGTAAGTGGCTCCTGTTGGGGTCCTAAGCATTGCTGAGAAAAACCTTCCAAATTAAAAAAAATTAAATGTGGGGGCTGGGCGGTGGCGCTGGAGGTAAGGTGCCTACCTTGCCTGCGCTAACCTAGGACGGACCGCAGTTTGATCCCCTGGTTCCCCATATTGTCTTCCGTGCCTGCCAGGAGCGACTTCTGAGCGAATAGCCAGGAGTAACCCCTGAGTGTCACTGGGTGTGGCCCAAAAAACAAAACAAAACAAGCAAACAAACAAAAATTAAATGTAAAAGGTCTAAATCCTTCCTCCACCACACAAAGTTATGAATGTTGTGGCTGCCTTTGATTTAATGGGTCTGCCTCAGAAAATAGACAAATTTATAACATGAAGGGTTTCTTGTTTTAATTCAAATAATGCAGTTTTTAGGAGTAAAATTAAATAGAAATTATTCACTCAGCAAATGAATGTTTCCCTTGTACCAGGCATAATTCTAAACACTTGGGATGCATTAGGAAACAAAACTGACTTTGTCTAGTAAATTTTAGCTCAAATAAAAAGATTGTATTAAACACTTAATGTTCATCTTTAGATTAATCTTTTATATTTTTTTAGTTTTCAAAGCTCTTCTATTTAAATGTTTTTGAGTCATATGGTTTACATTATTCATAGTTGAGGCAAACCTCTATTAAATGTAAAACCCTGCTTTGCTTTCAAAATGAGATTTAGAAATCCTGCAGAACATGTATCTAGTACAACAAGTTACTCTTTTTTTTTTTTTTTTTTTTTTTTTTTTTGCCTTGCCAAGCAATATTTAAGAATTAATTCTACACTTAGAAATGACTTTTTGGGAGGCCTAAGAGATAGCATGGAGGCAGGGCATTTGCCTTGCATGCAGAAGGACAGTGGTTCAAATCTCGGCATCCCATATGGTTCCCCAAGCCTGCCAGGAGCGATTTCTGAGTGTAGAGCCAGGAGGAACCTCTGAGCACTGCGGGTGTGACCCAAAAACCAAAAAAAAAAAACAAACAAAAAAAGAATGACTTGGCAGTGACTGAGGGACCATATGGGATGCCAAAGATTGAACCCGGCATGTGCTCTATGTGCTATACTATCACTCCAGCCCCTTAACTATTCTTACTGGTATTAAAGTATACAAATGATGAATCGCCACCTTTTTTTATTCTCTCTTTGATCTTTGTGTAAAGTCTTTACATTTATAATACATTTACATTTATAATACATTAATACATTGTTTCTCACTGAGAAAGAATTAAGTAAATTTGTTTACTTATATTTCTTTGCTTATTTACTTATATTTATTTAATAAGTAAACTTATTTACTTATTATCTAACAATACAAGACAGAAGAAAAGGCACTTTTATTTTTACATTCATAATTTTTTTTGTCTGTTTTGCTTTTGGGCCACACCTGGCTATGCTCAGGACTTACTCCTGGCAGGTTCAGGGGATCCAATGTGGTGTCTAGAATCAAACAAATGTTGGCCATATGCAAGACAAGCAAGTATCTTACTATTACTCAGCCCTACATATTAGTTTGATTTGGTGATGTTTGGTTTAGAATTTTATAATACATGTTTATGAAAACATTTCTCCAATAATACTTCTTTTTCTTACTCTTTTGTATTTAAGCTTAGACTTTTCATTGTGAGAACAATTTTTGGATTATTCAGCCTATTCAGTTTTAAAATAGAGTGAAAGTTTTATGTGATTATAATTATTTGACATTAATAATGGGTTCTAACCCTGATCTGCTGGCAGTTACCAGCTTTTAGTACTGACTATAGCTAGTCATATCCTTAGGGTTCTGTAAGAATTCATCTTCCTTTTAGGATGCCAGTTTGCATGGGATCAAACTCTGATTTAGTGGCTTTTTGATAATCTGATATGTGCTGCTATAGCTTCCTGGGAACATGTTATGTTGTCCCAATAATTGATGCTAAGTTTCATCAGGTTTTTGAGAAGAGTTAAGTAGTTGTCTTTAATCATTTTTTTCTCTTATAAGACTGATAAGAAATGGAAAGAAAAATAATTGAAAGGATAGAGGTGCTATATAATGCTTAATAAGTTTATTCAGGATTGAAGAGTAGAGTGCAGGGCTTAAAGCTTGCTTTGTATGCAGCTGAATGTAGTTTACTCCCCAGTATCCCAAACTCTGTCAGGTGTGATCCTTTATTACAGAGCCCAAAGTAAAACAGTGACACACTAAATATGTGCAAAGAAACCTTGTATTTAATAGTTTATTTTAGGAGATTTTTATGAAATTAGTATTTTAACATCAAGCATGAAAAACAGGGCATTACTGTTGCTTATGACCTCACTACTTATGACCTTGTTTCTTCTCTTTAATATTTCCATTTCTTTGTCAGGGCAATCACTATTGAAGTTTGCATAAATTACTTTTTTTTTTAATTTAACCACAAATTTAACATAAATACCAAAAGAGCATAGTAAAACATTGTCTCAGTAATGAAATACAGATTTTAAATAACAAATTTAAAGCAGAGTTGGCTAATCTTTACAAGCTTGGTATTTAGTCCTTTTCTTAAAGCCTTGATAAGATTTGGACTTGTCTGGGAATGGACCATTTCGGCTGAAGGGAAACTGAAGTTTGACTTCATTCATGGAGAGATACATAAAAGCCAAAACATATTGACTATATCACAGACACCATACTATGTTTTGAATATTTTAGCTATATAGAAATAATTAAACTAAGGGCCCAAGCAATAACACAGAGGTAGGGCATTTGCCTTGAGCGTGACTGGCCCTGGATGGACCTGGGTTCGATCCCTGGCGCCCCATATGGTCTCCAAGCTGGGGGTGATTTTTGAGTGTATAGCCAAGAATAACCCCTGAGCATCACCACTTTTGTGTGGCCCAAAAACAAAAACAAAAAAAAAAAA
>PVKC010040533.1:0-12325 GCA_004027635.1 Crocidura indochinensis | reverse complement strand
CTGGGTGGGGCGTCGGCCTGGCCTGCGGGAGAATGGGGGTTCGAGTCCCATAGGGTCCCCCCTAGAGCCTGTTTGCAAAGGGTGATTTCTGAGGATAGAACCAGGAGGAGCCCCTGAGCACAGCCGGGTGGGACCCCAAAACCAAAAAAGAAAAAAGAAGTCGAGGATTTGATGCTGTCATCTTCTTCAGCAGTCAAGCAGAAATCTTGACCCATCTTTCTGGATGACTTGTGTTTTGATTTCTCTAAACATCTATCATTTCTAATGGAGATCGTTTAGGAACGGGTCAACATTTTTTTTTAAATGCTGCCTTGGCTCAAATTCAAGGTCTCTGGTTCGTTCGCGTGAGACCTTGAATTCCAGCCAAGGCAGTATTCAAACATTCTTGCTTCGGGCCGGAAAATGCAAAAGAAATGCAAAAGAAAAAGTGGAGGGGCTGGAGACTTAGCATGGAGGTGGGGAGTTTGCTTGGCTTGCAGAAGGATGGTAGTTCAAATCCCAGCATCCCATATGGTCCCCGAGACTGTCAGGAGCGATTCCTGAGTGCAGAGCCAGGCCTGAGCGCTGCCGGGTGGGACCCCAAAACAAAGAAAAACAAAACCAAAAGTTCAGGGCTCACAGCCCACAAAGTGGGTTTCTCGGAGGCTCCCTCGGCCTCTTGGGACCTACCGGGCTTTGCTGTAAAGTCTGGGAAAGTGGCTGAATGTGCCTTTGGTCTGCTGCGGATGTTTGCAAGGCTGGGATGGGGGCATTGGATCATTCTGAACGGGAAAGAACAGCACTAACCATCTAGCTCCCTGGCTCTGAAGGACAGCAGAACCTAGCGGTCTGGTCTTTCATATTGCTTCCCATTCCTGAACACCTAGACCCCCACAAAGCATGCTGCATGTACGCTTTTGTGAGTTTTTGCTTTTGGGTACCACCCAGCAGCTCTCAGGGGTTCCTCCCGGCTCCATGCTCAGAAATCGCTCCTGGCAGGCTCGGGGAACCATCTGGGATGCCAGGATGCCAACCAGGGACCTTCTGCATGCAAGGCAAACACCCTACTACCTTCATGCTATCTCTCCAGCCCCTTGTGGGTCTTTTCTGCTTGATCCATTGATAATTAATTGTCTCTTTTCAGCAGCCTTCCAAAGTTACTACATCCACTTACCTAGGGTCATTGGTAGTTTTTACTTTGATAGATACCAAGGTAGACTCCCGTTTTCTAGAGATGTCTCTTTTGTCTGTTGTCCGGTCACACCCAGCTATATGCATGACTTTGTCCTGGCTCTGCTCCTTGGAATCACTCCTGGCGGTTCTGGGAACTAGATGTGGATGTGGTATGGGTATCAAACATGGACTGGATGTGTGCCTGTGTGCCGGGCCAGCATCTCCCCACACACTGCTCTCTCTGCTCTCATTTTGGATTCTGGACCATGGGAGAATTTTGTTCTTCCTACTGTACTGACATAGAGTGAAAACTGCTTAGGAAAGGGCACACTTGCTTGCCTACAGCCTGTTTGCAGGGATTGGGCACTTTTATTTTGGTGATAGCATTGTTGATAATATTTCCATAGGCGTTTAAGAAAATGCTTAGTAATTATTAGACCAGAAATACAGTACATTGTGCCTCGCACATGACAGGCCAGGGTTCGTTCCCTAGCACCACATATGGTTCCCCAAGTCCTCCTACAAATTACCCTGAGCACAGAGCCAGAACTAACTCCTGAGGGCAGTTAAAGTATGGCCCAACCCTGCAAATCCTGCCCAAAGTTTAGTAGATGCTTTAGCCCTCACTTTTCTTTCCAAACCTCCTCAGAGGCTCTTTTCTTTTCCTTTCCTTATAAAGCAGAGAGACTAAAAAGGACAAACTGATTACAATATCAGCTGGGTCTGTTTAGATTAATGTGAAAGACTGCACAGAAGTGGCAAATGGCTAAAATGGGTCTTTACCACAATGACTTGGGTACCTTTGCCAGGGAAGCTGGCCAAGTGTCAGTGGCTTCCCCAGAATTCTCTGCGGATGCCAGGGAGACATCATTTTTGTTGACAAGTGGCGGATGACAAGGGTACGACTTTGACTTCTTGTTCAAGGGTATTTTTCTGGCAGAGGGCCAGGACACACCTCGACACCAAGAGCTCCCTGTAGAGTGTTTATGTATAATTAGATCCTAGAGTGGTCAGTGATGGACTTAGAAGTTATGGAGATAACCTTTCCAGGACAGAATTAATCCCCTAACAAAACAGGTTTGCCTAGCCTCATTTGGAGGGCTAAGTTCTGTGTGTCTACCATGGTGGCCTTTCTCTTAAAGAAACCACAGGAACTTTCTCTGGAGGTTTGCCGGCTTTCAGGAAAGCCATTGACCATGGATATTAGGTGTTGGCATTGAAATGCTTCCATCTAATTTGTGATGCAAATGAGTTCACCTTCTCATTTGTGTGTTTTTTCTTGATTTTAATTTAATTTTTTTTGTCATATCTGGCTGTGCTCAGAGTTTATTCCTGGCTCCATGCTGAAGAATTATTCCTAGCAAGGTTTAGGGTTTCATATAAAGTGCTGTGGATCGAAGCCTGGTTGGCCGAATGCAAGGCCAATGCTTTACCTGCTGCACTCTTATCTTTGCCTTATCATTTCCTTTCCTTGCAGTTATTTTTAATGGACCAGAAATGTGTGCAGGAGGGTCAGAGCCTGAGGGGAGGTTTTTCCAAATAAAAATTCTGAAAGACAGGCCTTCTAATTCTCAAGCCTTTAAACTGGACTGTCACCTGGTGGGCTGAGAATTGCTGATGGACCCCACCCATGCCAATCCTGAAGAGAAACACCCCCAGCCAGGGCATAGTTAGGGCCTTATACCACCATATCAGACTAGGGGAACCTGAGAATGTCTATGCAGAAACCAAGAAGGCTTTTATATTCTATTTTGGTCTTTAGGCAGTTACATTAATTGTTAACATAAAAATTAAAATACATGTAAGGGGCTGTAGAGGTAGTATACTGGACATAGGATGCTTGCCTTACACATGGAAGACCCTGGTTTGATCCCTGGCATTCATCTTCCAAGGATGCCAGCTGTGGTCCCTCAACAGGGGTAAGTTCTGAGCATTGCCAGATATGACTCCCAAACTACGAAACTAGAATAAATAAAACACAAATAAGCAAAACAAAAACAGAAAAATCCAACATTATCTGTGATTTTTCTAAAAGAAAAATAATGAATTGTAATTTTTTTTATTAATATCTTCAGAATTGTAACATTTTCTGTTTATAATGTCATGCTGCTTCTTACAAGTCAGCACTTTAAAAATATGTTTGACCATCTCTTCGGGGCCGGAGAGAAATCATGGAGGTAAGGTGTTTGCCTTGCATGCAGAAGGATGGTGGTTCAAATCCCGGCATCCCATATGGTTCCCTGAATCTGCCAGGAACGATTTCTGAGCGTAGAGCCAGAAGTAACCCATGAGGAGCCCCGGGTGTGACCCGAAAACCAAAAAGAAAGAAAAAAAATTCGTGTGCTTGGAGAAGAGTTTTCAAAGTGACTTATTTGGTGATCAGCAAGTCAGACTATCTGGCTAAAATGAATGCCCCACCCTAGCAAGGCCACAAAGTTAGTTCTGAACTCAGAATGATTCCCTGATGTTGTGGCTCAAGTGGGGGTGCCAGATGAAGCTGGAGCCGGGATCTCTCTCCAAACGAATGGGAAGTGCATGCTGAAGGTGCTTTGCCGGAAGCTGCTCAAAGGACTGGGTATGCATGAAATCTGTCTGCCTTTGAACACCCTGTTCTGTTCTGGCTAGAGGACTAGAGGCTCCGTTCAGGAACCAGCGGAGGTCAAGAGGAACCTCTGCTGGTTCTTGGGGATCGTAGCAGTGCTGAGGATCCAGCTGTGTGGCTAGCTACCTGCAAGGCAAACACCTACTTCCCATGCTTGCTCTCTGTCCCTAAGATACATTTGCTCCTGAGCACCCCATGGCACTCAGCACACAGCTGGGCACAGTTTTGAAGGCAATCCAGTGGTCCTCAAACTATGGCCTGCGGGCCACATACTGTATTTGTTCCCATTTTGTTTCTTCACTTCAAAATAAGATATATGCAGTGTGCATAGGAATTTGTTCATAGTTTTTGTTTTTACTATAGTCCGGCCTCCAACGATCTGAGGGACAGTAAACTGGCCCCCTGTTTAAAAAGTTTGAGGACCCCTGAAACAATTCTCTGTGTCGCCAAGGAATCTAGCTCTGTAGATCTTGGTTTCCCCTCTCAGCAAATTTGAAAGTTTTATCGTCTTTGAAGTGAAGCTCACTGAGGTCATCTATTTTTCAGGCCTTTTTGCCTTTCTAGAATAATATAGTTGTCTATTTGCCTATCAGCTGGCCATTTTATTGATGTTCATTTTTATACAAAAAAGAATCTGAGGGTACTTGAGCAAGATAAGACACAAAGGCCCCAGTTAGTGGACAAAGACTTTAGGAGAAAGTTTGTTCGAGACATTAAGGATTGGGAAACAGGTGATACATTCAGATACAGGATTAGGACACAAGATTCTGGTGGAAAATATGGTCAACTGAAGCAAATGACAGACCATGGTCAGTTATAGAAATCACAGAATATCTGCTATATATAGCTTCTAAAATGGGCCAGCATGGGATTTCTTTGTTATTTAAAACATTGTACGATGTGAGCAACTGGCAACTGGATTCCAGTCATGAGTAGAATAAACATGGTCTGTTGTGACCTTCTCACAAACAGATCACTGATGGAGCAAATCAGTTATTTCCTTAAGCTCATGACAGAAGCTCTAATAGTAGATGAGGGAACAGTTAAGCTTTTGTCTATTGTCTAGTAAGATAATCATAATGAATCCTAATAGTTTGGATGGATCTGGGAGTTAATAAAATGATTTAAAGGGCACCAAAAAATCAAACATTGGATAAGGTAGTCTTGCATGCTGCTGAACCAAGTTTAATCCCTGATAGCATAAATAGTCCCTGAGCCCTACCAGGAGTGATCCATGGGTAAAAGAGCCGGGACTTAACCCTGACCATCACTGGCTGTGACCCCAAAACTAAAAGGGGAAACAGAGTGACCAAAAGGGCAGAGAGATAGTACAGAAGTTGAGGTTCTTGCCTTACACACAGCCAACCCAATAATCTGCCAGCAAGGCCTACTGGCTGTATTCTAAGAGGAAGAAATGATGGGAGGGAGGAAAGGTGGAAGGAATAAGGAAGAAAGGAAAAGAAGAAAGGAGGGAAGGAAATTTTTCTTACAAAAATAAAAATGCTCTATAGTATTTATATTTTATGATATATATTTATTATATATTTATATAGGAAAAAAACTCAAGGGGAATGAAGAGATGACCTGGAAATCATGTAGGGACTTGGGTCAGGGCTTGGAGTCTGAGATGTAGAGGTGAGGAATCCACCTAAATTTAAAACACTAGACCCCAAACCACTGTTGTGCTCATGGTACCCAAATTTGAATCATCAAATGTAAAAATGTTTAGGACATAGGCACAGGGTGGGAGGGAGCGTAGGGTGGAGGGACGTGCTCACCAATGATGGGTTTGGAGTTGGAACACTGTAGGCCTGAAACTGTTGTTAACGACTATAAATCACAGTGCCTACATGAAATGATAAGAAAGAAAAAAGGAAATGCTCTCGAGCAGAAGTTGTTCCACCCTAAATCACTCTGCCTGAGAAATTCTTACTCGACCCCAGGTATATAAAATAAGCCTGTAAATCAAACATCTACTGGTAAAAAAAAAATCATGAATAAATTGCTGGTGGTGCTCAGGGGTTGCTCCTGCAGGACTTGGGGATCACTTGTGCCAGTTGGCTGTATGCTAGGCAAGTCTTACCCTGTGCTACCATCCATACCTGAAGGCATTTTTGTTTATTTGTTGATTTTGGTTCTAGGGCCATACCAGTACCCAGGCTTATTCCTGTCTCTGCACTCTGGAACCACTCCTGGCAGGCTCGGGGGACCATATGGGATGCCGGGAATTGAACTGCCGTCCTTCTGCATGCAAGGCAAATACACTACCTCCATGCTATCTCTTCGGCCCTGGCCCCTTAGTTCAAACAGCCCCTAGGATTTTGTTTTAATTACTAATTGGTGGTTCAGCCGCCTTTCTTGGGGGGGGGCAAATTTGCAGTGTTCCTGAAGTGAATTTGAAGTGGTTTTTTTTGTCTATGTCAAATTGGCCTTATACCCCATGAACTGGTTTCCTAAGAAGAGAGAGTTTGGGGCCAGTGAGGTGGCGCTAGAGGTAAGGTGTCTGCCTTACAAGCGCTAGTCAAGGAAGGACCTTGGTTCAATCCCCCAGCGTCCCATATGGTCCCCCCAAGCCAGGGGCAATTTCTGAGCACTTAGCCAGGAGTAACCTCTGAGCATCAAATGGGTGTGGCCCGAAAAAAGATTAAAAAAAAGAGAAAAAGAAGCTTTTCCCTAGTTACAGATTGATGTTTTATGCTGCTGATTATCCTAATATTACCCTAACAGCAGCCTGGTGGAAGACTGGTTAGCTCAGCATTGAATATGAAGACACCTTAATCAAGAAGTTTCTTTGCCGGAGTGATAGCACAGTGGTAGGGTGTTTGCCTTGCACTCAGCCAACACACGACGGACCCTGGTTTGAATCCCGCCATCCCATATGGCCTCCTGAGCCTGCCAGGAGGGACTTCTGAGTGCAGAGCCAGGTGTAACTCCTGACCACTGCCGGGTATGACCCCCCCCCCCAAAAAAAAAAGTGGCAAGACTAATTCAAATAATTTCCATTTAGCCTTCATCTAAACTCCAAACCTAAACATTTTGACACATTTCACACTTTTTTTTTTTTTGGTTTTTGATTTTTGGGTCACACCCAGCAGAGCTCAGGGGTTACTCCTGGCTCCATGCTCAGAAATTGCTCCTGGCAGGCACGGGGGACCATATGGGGCACCGGGATTCGAACCGATGACCTTTTGCATGAAAGGCAAACGCCTTTACCTCCATGCTATCTCCCGGGCCCCATATTTCACACTTATTAAAGTACTTTTTAGAGTTGCCTTCTGATGTTGCTATGATATGCTTGTATTTATCCTTTATTTTATGCAATTAACCAAATCAACAAAAAAGGGTGGTGGAGCGATAGCACAGCAGGTAGGGTGCTTACCTTGCTTGAGGCTGACCTGGCATTCCATATGGGTCTCTGACCCTGCCAGGATTGATTCCTGAGCACAGAGCCAGGAAAAACTCTTTAGTATCACAGGGGGGTCTAACACTTTATGTAGTTAAGTTATTTGAAAGCAAGTTGCAGGTTTGGTTCTCCCTTACCTTACACAATCACAGGTGATTGTGTGTTGTTGTGTATCAAGGAATTTTGTACAGCCTTCATTCAGTGACTCAGCATCATTGAATTGTGTCCATTGAAATATTGCAAATATATACAGTTTTCATGCAGCAGTACCTGTTGTCCTAACATGTAAAAATAATAAACAGAAGAATTTTATAAGCTGTTTTCAAATAATGCATTTTTGTTTTGATTCAACAGAGCAAATATTTAAATATTTAGAAACCCAGCCATCCTTAGACATGATGCAAAAAAAAAAAAAAATAGGAGAAGGTTGGACTTTTTGTCCCTTATACAGAGGCAGGTTCCTAGGATATGGGGAAAGCCTGAGAAGGGAGTACAAAAAGTCAGGTAATTTGGGGCCAAAGCAATAGCACAGCAGGCAGGAATGCTGCCAACCGAGGTTCAGTTCTGACAACCTTCCCTGCACACTGCTGGGTGTGGACCAAAGACAAAACCAAAAAAAGTAAAGTAATTGGACCAAAGGAAAGTTTGACTTAACAGTGATTTTTATAGGATCTTCTGGAGTTACCGGTAAATGAGATTTTAATCTAAATGGACTCTTTTCAGCCTCAAAATACCACTTAAAATAAAAGGTAAAAGCTCTATTTAAAGTTCTATCTAGGATCACACTATAAATAGAATTTGACATGGTCCATCCACATCACCTCTGACAAATTGATTAATCTGGGGCTTATCTGAACCATAAGGAGGCCTCTGGATTGTTGGCTCTGGTTGGAACTGGTGGACATTTTATAGAGCTGAAAAGCAGCAAAGGCAGAGAGCAGAGTAGGGGGAGGTAGGGGAAAGTATGCCATGAGGAAGAAGGGAATGCAGATATGTTCCCTGTAAAATGAAGTGCACTCTAAAATACTGTACTTTCTCCTTTTGTTTTTGCTTTTAATTAAATAAATTGTTTGAGTCACCATGAGAGACACAGTTACAACACTGTTCATAATTTACACAATGCCCCATAATAGTGTACATTTCCAGCCACCAGTGTTACCCTCCTGCACTCACCCCCAGTTGCTCCTGTTTTGTTTTTTAAACTTTATTACAGTAAAAAAAAAAATTCAGAGAAGACTTGGAGCATACAGCCCCACTTTTTAGGTAATTGTATCCTAAGTGGGATATAATTTTTTTTTTTTTTTGGTTTTTGGGCCACACCCAGTGACGCTCAGGGGTTACTCCTGGCTATGCGCTCAGAAGTCGCTCCTGGCAGGCACGGGGGACCATATGGGAACCGGGGGATCGAACCAAGGTCCGTCCTAGGCAAGGCAGCAGGCACCTTACCTCCTGCGCCACCTCCCGGCTCCCAGAGTGGGATATAATTTAATCTTCAGAGACAGTCATTTCCTTGTTGGAGTCAAGATTTCCTGACATTTGATTAAACAGGAAGATATTGGGTTTGATATTTAGTTTGGGGGTTTAAGAAATAATGTGGGGAGACCCAGGAGATAGCATGGAGGTAAGGCATTTGCCTTTCATGCAAAAGGTCATCGGTTCAAATACTGGTGCCCCATATGGTCCCCCGTGCCTGCCAGGAGCGGTTTCTGAGCATGGAGCCAGGAGTAACCCCTGAGCACTGCCGGGTGTGACCCAAAAACAAAACAAAAAAAAAAAACAACAAAAAAAGAAATAATGTGGGGTCAGTGAGGTGGCACTAGAGGTAAGGTGTCTGCCTTGCAAGCACTAGTCAAGGAAGGACTGAGGTTCGATCTCCTGGCGTCCCATATGGTCCCCCAAGCCAGGGGCAATTTCTGAGCACTTAGCCAGGAGTAACCCCTGAGCATCAAATGGGTGTGGCCAAAAAAAACAAAAACAAAACAAAACAAAAGAAATAATGTGATAGGGGTTGGAGAGATAGCACAGTAGTAGGCCTTTTGCCTTGCATGCAGATGATCTAGGATAGACGGTGGTTCGAATCCTGGCATCCTATATGGTGCCCTGTGCCTGCCAGGAGCAACTTCTGTGTGCAGAGCCAGGAGTAACCCCTGAGCACCACTGGGTGTGACCTGAAAACCAAAAAAAGAAAAGAAAAATGATGTGATAGGGGGCTTTAGAGTCAGTAGATAAATGCTCCGACTCCAACTCCAGGTACCCAAAATTTCCTCCAACTCCAGAGCCCTAGTGATAGAGGTTGGGGGTGGGCAGCAGCTTGGCGGTAGAGTGCTTGCTTTGGATTGTAAGGTTCTAGCCTGGACACCACACACGTTCGAGAGAATTCTCAGTGTCCTTATCCCAGCGTAGTAGTGACTGTCCCCCCTGAAGCTGACAGATGTAGCAGTGTGGATGCATGCAGTATTGGAGTGGGAGGGAGCCTCTCGTGCTCGTGTGGGAGCTGCCCTTCTCTTCGACCATTCCTCTCCTAGGGAGGTGCTATAGCTAAGTCCATAGTAATCATCCTGCTACTGCGGTGAGGCTTCTGAAGCAACCTGGCGGGTTGCTGTGTGTACTGATCAATATGTAGAGTCCCTGTGTCATGTCAGGGCTAGCTCTGTCCTGTCTGGCAGGGACTTCCTCATGTGGTCACTGAAAGATCCTGGTCACGGACAGACTCTCATGTACAGGAACATTGCCAGTTCCTGAGTGCTGGATAGAAAGAGCAGATTTGAATCTCCTGTAGACAAGAATGCCCAAGGCTAAGTGTTGCAGTTCTGACTTCTCCATCTTCCGAGTTTTTAAAGTCTTTTTTTTTTTTTTTGGTTTTTTTGGGCCACACCCAGTGACACTCAGGGGTTACTCCTGGCTATGCGCTCAGAAGTCGCTCCTGGCAGGCACGGGGGACCATATGGGAACCGGGGGATCGAACCGTGGTCCATCCTAGGCAAGGCAGCAGGCACCTTACCTCCTGCGCCACCTCCCGGCTCCCATTAAAGTCTTGTTAAAAAAATAAACCTTGAGGGGCCGGGCGGTGGCGCTGGAGGTAAGGTGCCTGCCTTGCCTGCGCTAGCCTAGGATGGACTGCGGTTCGATCCCCTGGTTCCCATATGGTCCCCCAAGCCAGGAGCGATTTCTGAGCTCATAGCCAGGAATAACCCCTGAGCGTCAAACAGGTGTGGCCCAAAAAACAAACAAACAAACAAAAAAACCTTGAAGGGGTTGGAGTGGTAGTATCCAGTTGATCTGGCTTTGGTCCCTGGAACCCCCTATGATGCCCAAAGCTTCTCTAGTTGTGATCCCTGATTGCAGAGCCAGGAGTAAACCCTGAGCATTGCTGGGTCTGACCCCAAAATATTTTGAATGAACAAAAACCCATTAAGGGGCTGTAGAGATAGTACAGTGCGTAGGACTCCTTCCTTATACATAGCCAGCCTGGGTTCAGACCCTGGTACCACATCTGATCCCACCAGCCCCACCTTAAGTGATTCCTGAGCACAGAGCTGGATATGGTCTCAAAACCAAAACAAATAAAGCCCTTAAGGAAAAGGGAAAGAGATTGGAGCTCTTGGAAGCTTCAATTTAACCTTGGCTGTGTAAAAAAGCAAACCACACTTAACCTTGGTTGTGTAGAAAGCAAAGTAAAGCTCCAGAGTCTGACAAGAAGCTCATCTTCTAGACCGACTTCATTAATACTTAAGATTTTGAAAAGATTTTAGTGATTGTTTTTGTTTTTGTTTTGGGGCCACAGCTGGCTGTGTTCAGGAGTTATTCCTGGCTCTATACTCAGAAATTATTCCTGGCAGGCTCGGGGAGCCATAGGAATCGAACCGGATCAACCACTTACGAGGTTAATGCCCTACCCACTGTGCTATTCAGCTGCTAAGATGTCTTTTTTTTTTTTTTCCTTTGGTTTTTGGACCACACCCGGTGACACTCAGGGGTTACTCCTGGCTATGCGCTCAGAAGTCCCATATGGCTTGGGGGGCCATATGGGACACTGGGGGATCGAACCGCGGTCCTTCCTAGGTAGCGCAGGCAAGGCAGGCACCTTACCTCTAGCACCGCCGCCCGGTTCCTAAGATGTCTTTGAAAGAGTGACATATTTGATATTTATGGTAATATTGATATTTATGGTAATCCTGTTTTTGCCTATTGTGCTAAAGAGCTTTGTTTAAGCTTTTGGTATAGACTTTGTACATAATGAATTTATTTTATTTTATTTATGTTTGGGGCTAAATCCAGCTGTGTTCAGGGTTTACTCCAGCCTCTGCGCTCAGGCAGTGATCCTGTCCAGGCTCAAATTGACATTGGCTGTGTGCAAAGAAGTACCTCCCCTCCTATACTTCTGGGACCAGGAGGGATTTTTTTGGCAGGCTATTCCAGGAAGCCCCAGAAACTGTGCAGTTTTTTTTCTCTGTAGCATTACAGAGGGAGACTGACTACCCAGTGCATTTCAAGCTTCAGCAAACTCTGCAGCCTTGTCATGATCCTGTTTGTAGTTGGGTTTTGTGTGTGTGGCACCCCAAACTTCCCTTCAGAGTGACTGCTTCTCCTACCACTGCATCTCTTTTCTGTAGTATCAGTTAAAAGTCAGCACTGAAGTAGAAATGTGAAACTAGACCAGTTCTAAACACATTTAGAAATTAGATTATATTTCTAACTTGCCAACTGCCTCCCCCCATTTTGGGGAATAATAGGGCAGTTAGGGGGAGAGGCAAGTTTCCTTGTGTCTCCCAGAGAGGGAAAGATTGTGCTGGACACTGGCCAGCACCAGTGGGGGAGCCTGGTCTAAGACTTCACACTGGACTCTATGGAAGCCTGTCTGGAATGCGCCCCAGGACACTATCTATGGCAACCCACTATGGTGATCAGTGGCCTGGAGTGCTGTGTAAATAGCATCGTCGGGCTGGGAGGTTTGGAGAAAGCAATGGCCTGTGAGAGCAGAAGTGGGGCCATCTTTACCCTGCTGTGTGTGACTCAAAGGATGCTGGTATTTAGATCACAATTTAGAAATCATCAAATGGGGGCCCGGGAGATAGCATGGAGGTAAGGCGTTTGCCTTTCATGCAAAAGGTCATCAGTTCGAATCCCGGTGCCCCATATGGTCCCCCGTGCCTGCCAGGAGCAATTTC
>PVKC010040532.1:0-12307 GCA_004027635.1 Crocidura indochinensis | reverse complement strand
GCATCCTTTGGTCCCTGGCCAGTGTCACGGTAGGCCACACAAAAGCTCCGATGTGCCTTGGGATTTCCCTTCATTCTGCTTATCACAGCTGTTACCGAGTCATCAGCAGAGTTCTCTGTTTAACTTGGGTCTGATCCACTATTTTAAGAACCATGAGGGAACACAGCTTCTAAAAATGTATCTCCAGAAAAGAGTGCCTGGAGTATTGTAAGTACTCATTAAATATTGGTTGAGTAGATAACTGATAAACCAGGTAATGTTTGCCATATTAAAGGGAAATTAAAATCTGGGTAAACACATTCTCTTACTCCTGTTCTCTGCCTAGCTCACAAAAGAGCACTACTTCATTTTTTGGGTTGGGGGGGGCTACACCAGGTGACACTGAGGGATTACTCCTGGCTATGTGCTCAGAAATCACTCCTGGCTTGGGGAACCATATGGGATGCTGGGGATCGAACCGAGGTCTGTCCTGGGTCAGCTGTGTGCAAGGCAAGGCCCTAATGCTGTGCTACCGCTCCGGTCCCTTATTTCCGATGATATTTGTCATGTTTAAAATTAACTGCACTTTTGGTTCCCTGAGTCTGCCAGGAGCGACTTCTGAGTGTAGAACCAGGAGGAACCCCTGAGTGCCGCCAGGTGTGACCCCTAAATAGCAACAAAAAAGGGCAAAAAAATTAACTGCACTTTTTATGGACTTTAAATATATTTCCATTTATCTCAGTAGATATTTGAAAAAACAGCTCAATGCAAAAGCCAGGACTTAAAGGGAAATCTCCCTTACATATATTTTTCCTTTAATAGAAAAATAAGATTCCTAAAAAGATTTTTAAATTGGGGCTGGAGAAATAGCATGGAGGTAGGGCGCTTGCTTTGCATGTAGAAGAACAGTGGTTTGAGTCCTGGCATCCCATATGGTCCCTTGAGCCTGCCAGGAGTGATTTCTAAGCATAGAGCCAGGAGTAGCCCCTGAGCACTGCCAGGTGTGACCCCTCAAATAATTTTTTTACATTGATTTTTGCAGCCACACCCAATGGTGCTCAGGTCTACTTCTGGCTCTGCACTCAGGGATTATACCTGGTGGGTTCAGGAGACCATAAGTGGTTCTGGATATTGGATCTGGACTGGATGTGTACAAGGTAAATGCCTTATGGGCTGTATTATATCTCTATCCCCTCCTCCAAATAAAATCTTTACGTTGGTAGAAAATATAAAAGATGATTTTTTGGTTTCTATTACTTTCCCTAGAATTATTTGTTTGGTCCATGTGGATAACAGTAAAATTTTAAAATATTAAAAAAAATAAGGAATTTTAAGGGGAACTTAGGAAAAAGTCAACTAATTTGAATATTTATAATTTCTTTATGTTTGTCATTTCAATATCTAGATAAGACAGCTCCAATGCCACCAGTATGGGAAACCTTCCCCAAATAGCTCTAATGATATCAACATGCAACAGGAAGAGATCAACTGAAAAAAGTCGACTGTAGGAGCAGAAATTCATATTAACACAACTGCACTTCCAATAAGATAATAGTGACATTACATGTGGAAACAAACCATTGTGAGCATTTGAGCAAACACTTTATTTGGTGTCATTCTTGGGAAAGACATAAACATGTCCCAGTTAAAGGACTGAGTAGCAAGACTGGTTCAATTTGAAGAGCTAGAAGAAGGGATAAAGATTATTTTGGAATAAAAGTTCCCTTTAATCAAGCACTCTTCACAGTGAAATAAGAGAAAGTTCTAGAAAACACTTTTCTAAGTGGGTATTTTAATTTATTATATACAAAGGATACAGAATTAGTATTCAAGAGTTTGTAAAACAAAAGAAAAAACCCAAGTCCTCCCAATAAAATATAACCAAAAAACAATCCCCCCACTTTTTAAAGTGGAAAGAAAACTGGAACTTTAAGTGATTTAAGGATGTTCAAATTACAGAATATCATCAGACTCAAAAAAATAAAATTTAATGTCTCTCATCTCCTAGGATTGGATGGCATTGGTTTTTCTCTTTCTTTCTCACTTGTACTTGGAATAAATGTATAATACTCTCCTTTCAAAGAGTGCTTGTATTTAAGGGAATTACCAAGAAGCAAATGTGAATTCCCCCTGAGATACTTCTGCAACCTGGTACTCCAGTTCCCACTGCTTCTCTGCCAGCCCCTCTCTATGGAGAGTGGGTGTGTGTCGGGCAAAGCCACAGAAAGTATGGAATGGTGCCAATACACTTGCTGGCATCTGCCTCATGGCATTATTGCCCAAAGACCCATTTCTCAGAAGGATCCCTGCACAAAGTTACAGTGAGACTTCAGGGCTAGGAAATAGAGCCTCTGGGCATCGGAGACAGAAGCTCCAGGTTGATTTTAGCTTGGCAAGAGGTTAGTAGGTTAGCAGCAACAGCGTAAAAAGAACAGGTAAGTGATTTAGTGATTACCGATATGGTTCAGTTTTTGTCTTTCTCAGTTTCTTCTCTCGAGAGGTCAGAGGCACCCGTTTCCAGAGCATACTCCAATCCCATGCTCCTCGGGCATACCCATCTTCGTCACCACCCCCTTGGGGTACAATCTGATATGTGTTGCCATTAATGACATCTATAAGCGGCACAGTGCAAGTGGTTCTGTGTTATGTTGAGGATGTCGTCAACAAAGATGAAATGGATGGTATGTAAAGACCCACATATTTACATGAGCGCATGGGGAAGGAAAAAAAAAAAGGACTTAGATCAACATTCAACAGAAGAAGATAAAGTAATCATCTTTACCGATAAGGTTCAGTTTTATGCTTTCTTTTGGCCTTTTCCTTGTAGCTTAGAGGAATACGCTTCCACAGTAAACTCCAGTCCCAGGCCCCTCTGGCAAAGCCATCTTCGTCCCCACCTTGTTGTGGCTCAATGGAATACTCATTCCCATCTATGTAATCTATTAGAGGCACAGTACATGTAGTTCTGAAACATTTACAGAAAATGAAAATGCATTTAAGAACCCAAAACTTTCTGGTTTAGCCTGCCTAACTAGAAATTCTCTTCTTGAGGGTGCTTTGTTTGTGCTTTACACTAAATAACATGACTGTCCTTCTACTAGAAACTCTGACTCAACAAAGACTTGAGAATAGCCCGGGAATTTGACAAAGGATGGATGCAGGAAACTGGCTTTAGACTTTAGACTGGCTTTAGACTGACCCTTCCCTTTAAAGATAGGTAACCAGGACTTGGAAGTTAATACCAAAGACCAGCTATAGGCAACTTTCTCTGAATAGTTCTGCATTTCTTTCTATTGCTTTCTCTCTCATTCCTCCATTGACTCTGTGTGTGTGTATGTGTGTGTGTGTGTGTGTGTGTGTGTGTGTGTGTGTGTGTGTGTGTGTGTAAGTGCTCTATTGTACTTTTTAAAAAAGAATAAAAAATATCTCTGCTGAAGAATTTATGGCATGGTATGACAGCCTGGAGAAAAAAATCCCTTTTATTTGGCTTTCATGAAAATGCTAGATCTGGAGGGTTGAGGGACAACATCACAAAGAGAACTGGGGGCCCTTCTTGCTTCACTGAGCCTCTGATCAGAAAGGATCTTAAATTAAATTGTCTTGGCTAAAGTGGGGATCACAGCTTTTCCTAATCATGGTCAAGTGTTTCTGAGAAATCAGGGCGAAGGGCAAACCCCACAGGGCTTCAAAGTTCTCAGGGGGTGGTGGTGGTGGTGGTGGTGTAGATGGGTTCACAGGGAGGTGCGGTTCCCTCCAATTTGCAGACTTCTGGGGCACAAAGGAGGGTCACTTGGAGATGCAGGACACGTTGCAAAACCTTCTGGAAAATTCTTTCCTCACTGACCATGGAGGCTGCTGCTTTTCACCTGGAGAAGTGAATCTGCCTTACCCTCCCCCTTTTCTCATGATTTGGGATTTCAAGAATTAAAGGGGGCAGTGTTAAAAGTGCCCAAGAGAGCGGGCAGTGTAAAGATGCTTTATCAGCCATCGGGTTGAACGCAAATTAATTTTCTAAGCCTCAGCATCCTCTTAGTACAATGAAGCTAAGAATATCTCTCCAGCAGGGTTGCTAGGAGGATTATGCCAGTGGGTATGGAACAAATGTTTACCCTCACCATCTTCTGAAATCCTCCCATGACCTCCAGGTTCTTCCTTTGACACCTCCCAGTCTCCACAGGGAAACATTATATCTTCCTAGACCTGGAAACTGTCAGATTTTGAGACTAAAAGCAAGGCAAAGTGTTGGAGCCAGAGATTGCTGCAACTATCTATTGTTTCAGCTATTTCTGAAACTCTTAACAAGATCACTGGGTTTCTGGGAGCGGTTACTTTTGTGCTGAAACTTGAATGTATCTAGAAGAACCTGAAGCTTTGAATAACAGTTGGCCCTTACTGTGTAAAGGACTATTTAAAAAGGGCATGAAAAGGGCATTATAATTTCAAAGCCCACGCTTTTGAGTGCTTACAATGGGGACCAGGGTTTATTGGTAGCCATTAATTAATATTTCAAGAAAGAAAGTCCTTGTGTTTTGGAGACGTTTCTTCTCTAACCAACCAACCACCAGGCATTTTTCAATGAGCTGCCCTAGGCTTCTCCCAGGTACCTGAATGACTGTCCAAATCAGCGCAGAGATTCAGAAAAATCAGCATCCACCCCATCCACAAACTCACCCACCCATCCACCCATCCATCCACCCCATCCATTCAACCACCCACCAATCCATCCATCTATCTATCCACCCACCCACCCATTCACTCATTCATTTACCCATCCATGCATTTATCCATCCATCCATCCATCCATCCATCCATCCATCCATCCATCCATCCATCCATCCACCCATCCATCCATCCATCCATCCATCCATCCATCCATCCATCCATCCATCCATCCACCCATCCACCCATCCACTCTAACCAGTGCTTCAAATGCACTGCCTGGCACTGGTATCAGAAGACTGTGGGGACTGTCTTTCTAGAAGGTATACTTTTCAACCAGAAAAGAAAAACATAAAAAAGCAAGGTGATATTACCTGTCCTTAGATATGGGAGCTACAAGTGGTGCATACCAGTTAACTGCCACCTCACAGTGTGCGTCAAGGTAAATCAAAACCTTAAAGAAAAGAGGCAGGAAGAAAGGACACTCCTCATACACGGCACGTCAGAGAGTACACATGATTCAGACTTTTACATGTGCTAATATACATTAGCTCCATTGTCAATTCTGACATATAAAGTATTTTTTCAAGCCAACATTTTTGTTTCAACTAAAAATAAACTGAAGAGTACTTGAAAAAATAAGATATTTTAATTATTCAACCCCACCATCCCACCTCTATGGGACATGCAGAGGTCAAATGTTTCCTACCTGTCCAAGTTTGGCTTTCTGGGCTCCGATGCTCCGTGCTTGAATTAAACCTTCTCTCCTTTCATTTCTAAATACCTTCACTAGACCATTCCACTGCTTAATATACTCATCAAGTTTTTCTTTTAAGTGCTCTGTGGATGAGAAATGTAATTAGTATTATAAATTACATTTATGTATATAAATTATTTAAATTATATTTCCCTCAAGAAACAGGGATAGGGGATGGTGAGAGTTATACAGACAGAGGTAATGTTTACTGTAATTTTTTTCTTTGCTTTTGGGTCACACTCCTGGCTCTGCACTTAGGAGTTACTCCTGGCAGTGTTCAAGGGACTATATGGGATGTAAAGGATCGAACTCAGGTTGGCTATATGCAAGACAAGCATATGTATTATTGTTGCAGCTCTATTTATTGTAATTATATTTTGTGTGTCTGAGCTTTGGGGCCATACCTAGCATTGCTCAGGGTCTATGCCTGGCCCTGTGTTCAGGAGTGATGCAGGACTAAGTTCAGGGGATCATATTCGATGCCAGGGATTCAAACTCATGTAGGCCACATACAAGACAAGGGCTTTACCTCTTATACTATGGTGCAAGCCCAGATGCAATGTTTAATCTATAGGGCGGTGTGTTATTGGAGCTATGTTTTGAGGTTAAAAAGCCTACATAGACGTGGTTAGCCAAAGAATCCTCAAACATCTCTCTTTAAACATGAAATAAATTGCTGCCTGTTGACATTAGGAAATTCTTACATAAAATGTCTGAAAGTTTCCAGGCACAATGTTTTATTCACTTTTATACCAGAAATGACTCAGGATTCCTGAGCATAAGCTACTACAAATAATATGGACACAGGCTCACATTTGTCTTTGGACAGTTTTCTCCAATTACAGTCAGGGCTGAAGAAGGCAGCAATCCCAGAGTAAGAAATACTGTTCCCATCAACTGACAAATGTCAATCAAATTATCCCATTTCCTTTAAATATTAAGGATCAGGGGCCCGGGAGATAGCATGGAGGTAAGGTGTTTGCCTTTCATGCAAAAGGTCATCGGTTCGAATCCCGGTGCCCCATATGGTCCCCCGTGCCTGCCAGGAGCAATTTCTGAGCATGGAGCCAGGAGTAACCCCTGAGCACTGCCGGATGTGACCCACAAAACCAAAAAAAAAAAAATAAAAAAATAAAAAAATAAAAAATAAATATTAGGGATCAGGAAGTATATAGGCAGGGACCAGAGCACTTGTCTTGAATGCAGCTGACCTGAGCTTCATCCCCGACATCCCATACGGGTCCCAATCCTTCTAGGAGTGAGTCCTGAGCACAGAGTCAGGAAATAACCCCTGAGCATTGTAGGCTAAGATTCAAAAGACAAAAAAAGTATATGGGTAGATGCTGAGGTTGGAGAGGTAGTATAATAGGTAGGACGCTTATCTTGCATGCTGTCAACTGGTGGTTTTGATCCCCAATACCCCATCTAGTACCCTCCCCAGGTACTTCTTGGAGTGACCCCTGAGCATAGAGCCAGGAGTAAGGCCTGAGCACTTTTGGGTATGGTCCAACACCCCCATCCTAAAACAAACAAATGAAACCAAATATATGTATAGATGTATGCATATGTGTGCATATATTTGTATTCATATGCTTATACATCAGATGTATCCATCATATATATATATATATATATATATATATAAAACACTGATATGCATTTTAAGCATGATATGCCTAGAGAAAGTTTTGTTATTAAAAACAAGACTCAGTGGTCCAGGCTCTCCTCAAGTTTTCCCCACTGTAGGCCTATCCTTTGGCTTCTGTTATTCTGAACCTGCAGGATTGGCCCCTCACAGTCAAACAAGTGCCAACACCCTGAAAGGCATTTCTTGGAGACAAAGAGGTGTTTCTATATAGTACGATAACACCACAACTAGAGAAATGTTACATAAACTACACTTTCTATGTGCTATGTAAAATGTTTGCCTAGGAGCAGGAACCCAACCGATAGGCTGTATTTAGTGTGGAATTAGCAGTTAATACTTTAACTTGTTTTTCAGTGGGTACAGACTAGCAGACCTCCTGCAGGTGAGTACTCAAAATGAAGAGAAATCATTTTTTCCTTCTTTGGTACCCAGTTTTAATGAGAATTATAAATTAAAATCTCATGCTGAGAATTTGAGTTTAATTTATAATTTTCATGCTGAACTATATTTCTCCCCAAGAAAAATCCCTGTCATTTTTCCTTTAATTTTTTAAAGCTCCAACTCCTTAAAAAATCACCCTGGTACAGTATTAGATGTTTTGTTTCTTTCATAATTTTGGTATTTATTTTTGTCCTTTTTTTTAAGTCCCTGATGAATAGCACTGGGGATTTGTAATCTAATAAATCTAAAACATTTTTATGGTCAGTAAACAGAGATGATGTTGGGAAACAAATGACTTAAGGCTTCCTGGGGCTCTCCCACTGGCAGCCACTAAATATGTCTTCTCCAGGGAGGCTAATGGCCCTTCTTGCCCACAATCTTCAGGAGGCTCTGGCATGAGAGACCTGAGTATGCTATTGCTCTGACTTCGAGCAGAAAGACTTGAAGGGCTTTTTTCAAAATTAATATATTTATTATATTACATGATTACAAACATGCTTGTAGTTGGATTTCAGTCTTAAAAATGAACACTCTCGTCACCAGTGTAACCTTCCTACCACCAATGCCCCCCCCCCCCCATCTCCCTCCTCCTCCTCCACCCTCTGACTATATTTGAGACAGGCATTCTACTTCTCTCACTCACTCTTGACAGTTGTTAGTGTAGCTATTTCTCTAACTTCACTCACCACTCTTTGTGGTAAACTTCATATCATGAGCTGGTACTTCTACTCCTCATTTCTATTGTCTCTGGGTATTTTTCTTAAATCCTATAGATGAGTGAGACTATTCTGTGCTTATCTCTCTCTCCCTGATCATTTCACTGAGCATAATAGTTTCCATGTCCATCTATGTATAGGAAAATTTCATGACTAAAGAGCTTCTTCCAGGGCCAAGGGTTTGCAGAACCCCACATCAGGCTGCTAGGAGCAAGCCTGGGTCCTGTGGGGAAGATGAGTGTTAAGCCTGGGCTGACCAGACAGGGAAAAACTAGCCCCGAAGCAGCCAGCTCATGAGGCTGCCAGAGACCCAGTTCAGGGCTGATACAAGGCTCCTGTAATTTCAATGAGAGGACACAGTCATTTCAGAATTCCAAGGGCTAAGATGAACAGTGGCCAGTTCCTTTGTAAGACTTTGTATTAGTCAATTGGTCAAGACATGGATCTTACAAAACTCTTCCTCCAGGATCTGTTTTTTGCAGATATTGAGACATGGCAGGGGAGAGAGGAAAATGAATTTTCACTCATGTAGAGTTTGCTAAACACTCTATGAGGGCGATTTTACTCAGGCTAGGGATGACTGATTTCTACACTGGACAATTAAAGACTTTCTGTGTTTCAGTTGAGGGTAGTCTAGCAAATTTCTCTCTCTGCACACAGACCCTAAATGGTCTGTGGGAAGGTGGGATTGTGGCAGGAATAGAATTCAGGCTTTACATAGTTAAGGCCTAAACTCATTTTTGGTTTTGTTTGGCTTTGGGGCCACACCTAGTAGTGCTCAGGTTTTACTCTTGTACTCAGGAATCACTCCTGGTAGGCTCGAGAGACCATTTGGGATGCTGGAAATTGTCCAACTAGGATCAACCTCGTGCAAGGTGCAAGGAAATCATCTTGTGTGCTAGACTATGGATCTGGCCCCAGGCCTAAACTATTAACCACTGAGTCACATCCTGGCCTCTGGTTGCTTTAAAATGTTATTTTACAACCTCCCTACCCCCAAGTGTTTTACAAGAGAGCAGAAGCACACTTCCTCCTTTCCCCATAAAGGTTAAGTTTAAACTTCTGTTTTCCTTTTCTTTGACAAAACAATTATTTTATAAAGGCAAACACCATTTGGTGTATCTTCACTTCCAGGAAATCCTAGGATTTTCCTTGTACTAATAATAGTGCCCTTTAAGCCCAATTTCATCAATAGCATGGGGTTTCTCAGTTAATTTTGCACTTAGATTTTTGTGCTCAGGGGTTATTCCTGACCCTACGCTCAGAAATTGCTCCTGACAGGCTCAGCTTGGGGGACCATATGGGATGCCGGGATTCAAACCACCCTTCTTTTGCATGCAAGGCAAACACCCTACCTATATTCTACCTCTCCAGCCCTAAAATATATTTTGAAATTGTTTTCTTTTTTTTTGGTTTTTGGGTCACACCCGGCAATGCTCAGGGGTTACTCCTGGCTCCATGCTCAGAAATTGCTCCTGGCAGGCACGGGGGACCATATGGGGCACTGGGATTCGAACCGATGACCTTTTGCATGAAAGGCAAACGCCTTACCTCCATGCTATCTCCCGGGCCCCTGAAATTGCTTTCTTAAGATAGAAATAGTATTATTAATAAAAGCACTCTTGGAACATAAGATTGCGACCAAGATAAGAGGATAAACTAAAAGCATCAAATATAATGACATGATAAACATGTTTAAGTTTTACATTTTCTGATTTTTGGTACATTTTTTTTGTGTGTTTTTGGGCCACACCTGGCGGTGCTCAGGGGTTACTCCTGGCTATCTGCTCAGAAATAGCTCCTGGCAGGCACCGGGGACCATATGGGACACCGGGATTCGAACCAACCACCTTAGGCCCTGGGTTGGCTACTTGCAAAGCAAATACCGCTGTGCTATCTCTCCAGTCCTGTAGTCTTACATTTTCTATTGAAGTTAAAATCGATTAACTGAAATCAGTGCTTAAATTGCACAAAGATAAGGGGCAGGTGGGGGGGTAAGAAATAGACTGTTTTTTTTTTTTAAATTTCTTCTGTATGGTAACAGATGCCTATAAGATCAAGATTCTGGTCAGGTCCTTGCAAAAATAGTAGAGATTTAGTCAGACTATAAGAGTTCTAAATCAAGTTTGATGAAGCCATTCTGCATGGTGTTCTCATGCCATCCACATTCTGTTTTTAATTCTAAACTTATTTCAGTGATATCATTCCATACACATAAAAAATTCTCTGCAAAATCTATTTGCCATAATAAAAAACAAATACCTTCTTGTTATCAAGTGGTCATTCTTCAAATGTTTCAATTGTTTTATAATAAGCTAAGAAAAATTATCAACTTGGATCTGGCTTTCACAAATGTGGTTACAGTTCCTGAAATCTTGTATGCTGATATGAAGTTTGAGTAGTAGTATTTTCTAATTTTTCTTTTTGTTGGGGGGAGAGGTTGGGCCACACCCAACAGCACAGTACTCAGGGGTTACTTCTGTCTCTGCACTCAGAAATTACTCCTGGCACCCTGATTCATTGGATGTCTGAAATCCAATTATGAAGGACTTTGTAAATCACAATTGTTTGAATAGAATAAAATTAAAAAAAAAAAAAAAGAAATTACTCCTGACAGGCTCAGAAAACCACATGGGATGCTAGGGACCAAACCCAGGTCAGCCATGTGCAAGGTAAACACCTACCCACTGTGCTATCTCTCCTGCCTGGCTAATTTTTGTTTGTTTGTTTGTTTTCTGGACCACACCTGGTGACGCTCAGGGTTTACTCCTGGCTATGTGCCCAGAAATCGCTCTTGGCTTGGGGGACCATATGGGATCAAATTGTGGTCCATCCTAGGCTAGTGCAGGCAAGGCAGATGCCTACTTCTTTCACCACCACTCCGGCCCCACAGCTAATTATTTTTTTATGTTTTAAGTGTTTTATTTTAAAATAGGGGTCATGCCCATCAGAATTTAGCTTATGTGACCACAGGGTATGCAGTGCCAGAGAAGAAATTCAGAATCTTGCACATGTGAGGTGTGTGTTCTTTCATTTAGCAACCTATCTGGTTTAACACTTTCTGTTATTTTTTTAGTATTGCCTAATTTATTTATTTACACAATCCCTGTATGGAGAATCAACACATGGTTTAAGAAGATAGGGTCTAGGTGATAATATATATAAATATATATATGTATATACACACATACATATATTTTAATTACAAGTCTTTCACAGTTATAGTTAAGGTACATAGTGACAATGAATTAGGGCTATTCCCACCACCAGTGCTGACCTCCCTCCACCCCTGTTCCCAGCAAACATCCCATACCCCCACTCTTAGCTCCCTGGATTGCTAGTGTAACAGGTCCCTTTTGTAAAACTTTCTATTTTTTGACATTATGTCATTAAGAATATATTTTCAGGATCAGAGAGAGAGAGAGAGAGAGAGAGAGAGAGAGAGAGAGAGAGTAGTGGGTAAGGTGCTTTGCCCTGCATGCAATCAACCCCTGGTTTGAATCCCTGGCACTACCTTGAGCACTCCCAGGGGTGTGAGCACAAACTCAGAAATAGCCACCACTCCTCTCCCATATATATTTAGTTTATAATAATGGATATATTTAAAGAAAATAATGTTAGCTTTGAAACTCCCTCATCTGGAAAATCGCTGCTCAATCTCTCGTCAAGTTGAACAAAAACAAACCAATGGCTTCCTAAATGCTATTAAAAATGCCTTCTTGGGGGGCTGGGAAGGTGGCGCTAGAGGTAAGGTGTCTGCTTTGCAAGCGCTAGCATAGGAAGGACCGAGGTTTGATCCCCTGCGTCCCATATGATCCCCCCAAGACAGGAGCGATTTCTGAGCGCATAGCCAGAAGTAACCCCTGAGTGTCCAACGGGTGTGGCCCCCCCAAAAAAAACCCACCTTCTTGGGGCCGGAGAGATAGCATGGAGGTAAGGCATTTGCCTTGCATGCAGAAGGAATGTGGTTCAAATCCCTGCACCCCATATGGTCCCCTGATCTGCCAGGGGCGATTTCTGAGTGTAGAGCCAGGAGTAACCCCTGAGTACCACTGGATGTGACTCCCCCCCCACCCCGCCCCTCCAGAAAAAAAGCCTTCTTGGGCA
>PVKC010040531.1:0-12324 GCA_004027635.1 Crocidura indochinensis | reverse complement strand
AAAGAAAAAGAATCCTTTGCCATACAAAAGTTAGTATAGTGCGGATTTTAAAACCATCATTTCAGATAGAGCATTGGATGAGAAAAACTGTCCTGCCTGCCTGTCAGCACTTATTTGGACAGTGTTTTTACAGATGACATCATATAGACAACCAGATAATCAACATAAAACTTATGATGCTCACTATAAAGAAATGGTGGAGCACACGTGTGGATTTGTGTCAGAAGCTGATGTGGAAATGTTCTTGTGTTAAAAACTACTCCTGGCAAGCCCAACATGAAAGCTTATGATGTTGCGTGTGTGTGCAAGCTAGTATGTTTAATGTGAAGCAGTCTGACAATTTATGAACTGACACACTACAAGGGAGGCTGTGAACCAACCCTATACTACTTTTGTTCTGATGGAAGGTTATGCAAAATGAACTGGAGCTTTTTCTTTTTTGCTTTTTATCTTGATCCAGTGGATAGGGAAGAAGAAAAATGTAAGTTTCCTTTGAAAGACAATTATCCATGCTGGATGAAGTTGCTTGAAGGACAGGGGATACACCCTGTGATGATACTCAGGCTCACTCCTGGCTCACTCTCATACTCGGGAATTAACCCTGGCACTCAGGTGACTATATGGAATTCTGGGGATCCAATCTGGGCCATGAAGGGCAAGTGCTCTTGCTTTGTACTATCTCTCTGAATAACTTAAGTAGCGTAGTCTCTGTGTTTGGGAGGTGCAGGTAGAGAATGATGAGGTTCAAACGTATTCTTCATCATATGGAATATTACCAAAGAGCTGTATTTCTAGCTTATTTCTGATACTTTTGGAGGTGAGGTGGGTTGGAAGGGTTTGAGCCACATTTAGCTGTGCTCAGGGCTTAGTTTTAGCAGGACTTGGGGGACCCTGTACTGCGTTGAGGATTGAACCCTTGTTGACTGAACCCTTCCCTCTTGTACTGTTTTTTCAGATTTCTTGTTGTTTTGAAGAGCCTGGGACAAGAGTTCTTGTTCAAGATACAAATACTTTACTGGAAAGTATTTTCAGCTGTATTTATTGAGATAGTTGAAGGAAAAAAGCAAAAGTTTTACTGGATTCACAGTTTTTTTTCTGTATACCAATATTCATTAAAGTTATGAGTTGATCAGAGACCTGTTTAATGAGTTGAAGAGGCTTTTTCCATTTGTCCATAGGACTTTACATATGACCTCGGTGCTAAATTTTGTTTTATTGGTGATTTGGGAAAAAGTTAGAATTGTATTTCTTTCCGTGTATCAAGGGTTAATTATACCCTGTGCTGTGAAACAATTTCCTCTACTGGATTCATAGTCAATCAACTAGTAAAATGTACTTTTCTTCACTCAGGAAGTGGTTAGTAAGTCTCATTAAGTCTCATGGCCACTGGAAGCAGTACCATTCTTCAGAACTGGGGAATAGCTGTTTTTCCTTACTCCACATTGTTATTTTATGGGTGGGAGACCCTTATTCAATTTCTGCTGCCATATTGCCTTTCCCAGCACAATTGGGTTTTGCCCTGGAGGCCCCAGCACTATTTGGAACCCTTATGGTCCTGAGTGATAATGTGTCCTTGTACCCTAGGACTGAACCTTCTGGTCAGGCTGAATACATATCTTGAGTTAGGGTCCCTAGGTAGTTAGGCCTCCTGAGTACTGCTTGGGACAGTTCAACTCTGATCTCCTCAAAGACAAAACAAACAAAAAACAGGCAAAAGTATGGCAATTACATACTTAATCAGAATAATTTGTCTCCAAGATAACAAAAAGGTAGAGCTAATTTTGTTGTTGCTGTTTTTGATCCATGTATATTCTCAGCTAAGCTAAAGTACAAGCTCATGTTTGACTCAGCCTGGCCTGATGTGGTGGAGGTAGTACACCGGGACAGGAACTGTAGAGTTGCCAGAACTTAGAGGGGGTAGCCAGACATCTTGAGATTGGATTGGAAATCAGTCCATATTTGTTTTTGAGATTGGCTGGAAAGTAGTTGGGCAGGTGAGTGACTATGGAAGTTCTAGAGAGCTTAGAAATGAGAGCTGGAGAGAAAAGAGAAGAGGAAGAGGTCCTCTTTATTCCTTCACCTTCCTGGCCCTCCTGATGTCCTTCTGTTTATACCAGGCAAGATCCCAGCAGGAAACAAAGACAAACTGTAGCTTGGGTGACCCAAGAGGGGTTGACTGAGAAGTTGGGCAGCCACTGTCATCTCTCACTGGGACCAGTGGTGGTAAGGAGAGAGGGAGAGCCATAGGACCCCAGAAGGAGCTGCTGCTCTTTGTATTATTCTAAAGGAGCCTCAGTCCCAAAAGAGGTGGTTTTGTTCTTCTGCCTCCCCTTGCTCCTGTCTGCTGTAGACTGAGTATGGGACAGCGCTGAAGAGAACCCCCTCCAGGGTAGCTTCTGTTTGTTTCATTTGCTTTGCTTTTGGGCCACACCTGGCATTGCTCAGAGGTTACTCCTGGCTCTGCACTCAGAAATTGACCCTGGCAGGCTCAGGTGATCATGTGGCATGCTGGAAATCAAACTCAGTTCGTCCCAGGTAAGACCGCATGCAAGGCAAATGTCCTACTGCTGTGTGATAGTTCCAGCCCCAGAGTAGCTTCTTGAATCACAAGGTGACCATAGATGTGGGGCAGAGAGCTGAGAGTATATGTTATGTGGCAGCAAGGAAGTACCTTGTTTCAAAGTTGAGTTAGGTTCTTTTTTCATTCATTTCATCACTCCCCTTTTCACATGGCTTTCATGTTCTAGAGTTCCAGGGTGAGATCTGGGGTTTTAGTGTCTAGAGAGACAGCGCCAGTTACTGACTTCCTCCTAGGTAGAACTTTCCTGGGCCAAGGGCCAAGGGCCAAGGGCCAAAGCAGCTGTTACTCAGTTTGTACTTGTTTGTAATGTATATGTAGCTCTCACAGAGAGGGTATGAGTGGGCCTCCTGACTGAGTGATGTCCTTTCCTTCTCACAACATTTACATTGCATATCAAGGTTTTCCTTAATTTTGTTTAGGACAAAACTAGCAGAAATCCTTAGAGCAATCTGTTGGGCCAGATAGGTGATACAGAGAAGAATAATCTGGATTCCACAACTTCATTTTATTTTTTTTCTTTATTTTGGGGGGACCTGAGGTCACACCTCATGGTGTTCAGTGACTATTCCCAGTTTTGTGTCCCTAACCATACTCGGGACCAACTGGTACAAGAATTGAACCTCATCCTTAGGAGGCAAGCAAAGCCTGTGCTTAGCACATTCAGTGTTTCTCCAGTTCCCAGTCCAGCTTTAAACTGCTTACAGTATAAGATTACTTACTTTCATCCTAAAAATTGTTGATGAATTATTTCTGTTAGAGCTGCTACTTTTTGTTTACCCAGCCCCCCCCACCCCCAAGTGTTCATGGTTGAAATCATACATTTTACTTTTAGCTTTTTGTATTCTGGGTTATTCATGTTCACATTGCTGTGTTAGTTTGATATTTTAAAATGTTCTAATTTTTATTTATTTTTTGTTTTGTTTTTGGGCCACACCCAAAGACCCTCAGGGGTTTCTCTTGTCTATGCTTTCAGAAATCGCTCCTGGTTTGGGGCACCATATGGTATGTCGGGGGATCAAACTGTGGTCCGTTCTAGGTTAGCACATGCAAGGCAAACGCCCTACTGCCTGCACCACCACTCCGGCCCTAATTCATTTTTATTTAAAGCGATAAGGAAATGATCCAGGATAAAGTAACCCCAGGGTCGTGGGGCTAGAAAATGTTTTTCATTGTATCTGTATGAGGCTTCCATCTCTACTAAGAAAGTTTTGGTCATTTCAGGGCTTCTGTAAAAGTTTTTGTGCTTATTTGAGATTGTTTATGGAGTAATGAAATTCAACAGTAGAAAGGCAAAATGAAATTATTATAATGAAATTATTATGTTGTATCAGTTGCATCTAGAGCTCTTCTATGGCTTATCAGTAGGAATGGTCATAAGGCGAATGTTCATAAAGTCTTGTATATTTTTTTAAAGATACACTAAGTAAGCACTTTTCTCCATTGTTCAGGGAACACAAAGACTTAAAGTGTTTTTAAAATCTCGTGGAAATTTGAAAGTAAGAATTATTCAGAAATGAAATGATATGAAAACTAATTACAGCACCAGACAGGGTATACAAGAGGGAAGGCACTTGACTTACATGGAACTGCACTGACCATGACCCTGGTTTGATCTCCAGGACTCCATATGGTTCCCAAGCACCACCATGATCACTGAGTGTACAGACCCAGGAACAGTCCCTGAACACCATTGGCTATGACCAATTGCTGCCAATCCCAACCCCCCCCCCCAAAAAAAAACCTGCTTATATTAGAATGCCAGGATTGGAATCACTGTCCTGCATACAAGGCAAATGCTCTACTCCATGCTATTTCTCCGGCCCCATATTCCTCTTCATGTTTTATAGATAAGTTCTTTAATTGAATCACCGTGAGATACACAGTTATAAAGTTATTCATGATTGAGTTTCAGATATACAATGTATAGCACCCTTCACTGGTGCACGTTTTCTACTGCTAATGTAGTATTACATGTGCCCTCTCCCTGACTACCTCTATGGTATCTCTCTCTCACACTTTCCCTCCCCTCCTTCCTTTTTTTTATTTTCTCTTTAGTCAACTATGGTTTGCAATATTGTTACTGATAAGGTATTATGCATATTACTTTTATCTCCTTTAAGTGCCTATTTCTTGTCTAGAATGATCATTTCCAACTGTCATTGTCAGTGTAGACCCTTCACTGTCCTCAGTGCACTTACCTACTATTTGTGGCAAGCTTCTTGCCAGGGACTGGTTCTCCTAACCCTCATCTCTATTGTCTTTGGGCATTAATACCATACTACCTCGTTTATTTAACCCAGAAATGAGTGTGATCATTCTATGTCTGTCCCTCTCTCTCTGGCTCATTTCACTAAGCATAATACTCATATTCATTTATATATAAATAGATTTCATAACTTAATTGTTTATAACAGCTGTGTAGCATTCCATTTTGTAGATGTACCACAGTTTCCTTATTCACTCATCAATCTGTTCTTAGACATTTGGATTGTATTCAGATTCTGGAAATTGTGAATTATGTTGCAATGAGCATAGGAGTGTAGAGTGCTTTTCTGCATGGTGTTTTTGGGCCTAAAGGGTATATTCCTAGGAGTGGTATTGCTAGGTCATATGATATGGTAGGGACTCTTAAGCAGTCCTCAGGGTCCTGGAAGCCATTTGGGATATAATTTGTAGACTGTGCCAGGACCCAGCCTTAGAGTGCTTCTCAGTCCCTTGAGCCCACTGGCGCTGGAGACCTCCAGGGATTGGGTTAAGAAAATCTGGATATAGTGCTGAGGTCCCTATACACTGAATCTACCTTCACTTGCTTTCCAAATCCTTCTCCTCACAGCAAGTTTACAATATTGGGAATTGCTTTGGAATTCTTAGTCTTTTTTCTCTGTGTGTGAATTAAATCTTGCCTAAAACCAACCCAGTCTCCCAGACCTTTTCACATATTCTTCAGGTAAGACATCATCACTGGCATCAGTCTGTTTTGATGCTGTTTTGTGTGAATGATGTGATTATCAGTTCTTCCCAAAGGAGTACAGGACAGCCTGTTTCTCAGAAATGACCCCCTCCCTTCAGTGTTGGTGCCAAGTGTTCACCAAGTAGTTATACTTTTTCTTTTGTTTTGGTTTGGGCCACCCAGTGATACTCAGTGTCTGGTACTCTGGCTCTCCACTGAGGAATTACTCCTAACATTGTTCATTGAGGACCATATGGGATGCTGGAATCTATATCTGAATTATAAGGCAGGAATCTTTTCCTATTATCGCTCTGGCTCCAACTAGGTACTTTTTCCCCTTAAGCCAGATGGCCCTGCTGGTAACTAGCTATCAACTATTCAGAGATGGGGGTAAAAGATACACGGTTTGATATGCTGATATTGTCATTTTTCAGGGACAGGAGAGAGTGGCAAGAGTACGTTTATCAAGCAGATGCGAATCATCCATGGGTCGGGCTACTCAGATGAGGACAAGCGAGGCTTCACCAAGTTGGTATATCAGAACATCTTCACCGCTATGCAGGCCATGATCCGGGCCATGGACACGCTCAAGATCCCCTACAAGTATGAGCACAATAAGGTAGGTGTGGTTACACTTGAGAACTCAGCTGTTTTATAGCCCCCCATTGTTGTTTTTTTTTTTTTTTTTTTTTGATAGTAGTGCACCTTGTTCTTCAAAATGTTTTTCTTCCATTTTTAAAATCACAGCTATGTATAACACTAGTGCTGCATTCTTTGTCAGGCAGCAGAAGGCACAGGAATGCCTGACAAGAATGGCAGGGATTCTCAAACTATGGCTCTTGGGCCACATGCAGTATGCTGAGAACATTTATCCAGCCTACCAGGTGTTTTTACTCCCTCAGCCAACTAGTCCCAGACCTGCAGTGCTTTTATGTAGGAAGTCTGCCACACTTTGGCTTAACTCCTCCTCTCTGTCTCTGACTCCTCCTCTCAGTCTCAGTCAGGATCCTCAACTATGGCTTGCGGGCCACTATTGTTCACAGTTTGTTTTTTGACTATAGTCTGGTTCTCCAAATGTCTGAGGGACAATGAATTGCCCCCCAGATTTAAAAAAGTTTGAGAACCTGGTCAGAGGACTTAGGGACATGCATACTTAAGTGTGTCTAAATCTGATAGTGACCTAAGAGATGAGTTGGTGGGTTTGCTAACCCATCTCCCTGACTCTCTACACTTTTTTGAGGAAAAAAAACCCAGCATTTTACCATTTTGTCCAGATTAATTTTAGGTTTTGGGGCTTCTTTTTTCAGTAGTACCTCGGGCTTAGTTCTATTTTGTAACAGTTCCATCTGTCATTTCCAGTAACCTTTCAAACACATTTTCCTGCAGTTGTTATAAAGTGGTGCAGACATATAAAATAACTGAGAAAGGACTAAGGAAAAATAGCAGCATATTCAGCAATTTTTTAAAGCAAATTTTGCCAGTATGTGCATAATGGTCTCTTAGTTGAATAGAAAACTGGGTTATTTATTCAGGTGAAGGTGAATGTCGGGACTACTCAGCCAGCCACTTGGTGTCACAGATATCTGAGACAAGGCAAGACTAGTGCCTCCTGGGGATGGGTGGCCTCGCTTACCCTGGCCACAGGTACAGACAGCCCAATACTGGGGAAGGGTAGACTTTGGCAGCTGTAGATCTGTTTCACATTTTTGTATGTGGTCTGCTCTTCTTTTATTTTGGTCGCGAATCAGTCCTTTGGTTGTTGGGCAGTACAGTCTTTCATCTATATTGCTCAGAGGTGCTGGACTTAAAGTTTCCTTTTGCTGATAAACCACCTTATTGACAAGTACATATTTTAAGACCTTCAATCAGAACTTCTCATTTCCTTAGGGCTTTCAATAATGAGCTAAAGGATATTTCCATCACTAGAATCAATAGGGAGTAGCATGAAGCCTGCTTATCCACAGTGACTCATAAACTGGTACTTAACTGACACAAATGAGTCATAGCTCAAATAAAACAAGTTTGTTCACCTCCACTTCTGTTACCATCTACAAGTTTCTATATATAGCACCAATCACATTAACCTCATATCTTTTTCTTGGATGGTTCCTTGAAATTAGCAGGATGTTTCTTGTCTGATACTCTAACACCTAATTTTCTTATAGCAGCAAGAGTTTCTCTGCAGGTAATAGAAACCCTCTTCCAACAATCATTCTGCTCCTGAGAGTTAAGTATTTATTATATATATAATCAGGATATGGGGCCTAGGATCCCAAGTGGAGTTCAGGAGGTTTCGAGGCCGCTCCCAGCTGTATTGAGCCATATCTTGGCAGCAGTGCTTACACTCGTGGGTCTGATTTCCTGAGCCTCCCCAATCATGCCCAGAGAACCAGGTTGTACCTGTGATTGAACCAAGATTGGCCTCAGGCAAGACAAGTGCCTATACCATCTTTCTGTTCCTTGGATGTGATTTTGAAAGTGAGAAAATGTGATCTGAAGATGAGAGTGCTACAATATAAGGCTACCTAACATCCAATAAGTCTGAATATATAAGGGTCAGAGGTGTATTTCCTCTACCCCAGGGGTCTCAAACTCAATTTACCTGGGGGCCGCAGGAGGCAAAGTTGGGGTGATCCTTGAGTGCAAAGTCAGTAGTAAGCCTTGAACATTGGGGGGTGTGTGTGACCCAAACAACTAAAACAAAACAAAACAAGATCCCTCTAGGGCAGAGCCGCAAAATGTTGTACAGAGGACCGCAAATGGCCTGCGGGCCGCGAGTTTGAGACCCCTGCTGGCCGTGTGTTTGAGACCCCTGCTCTACCCATTTCAGTGTAGTGACATTCAGAAATGGCTTTTATGCCAGTCTCTTGCAGTTGTGAGAGAAGTATATTGAAAATTTTTTAGATTTTTAAATATTTTACTTTTTACAATCTGTAATTAGTGCAAAGATCTGTTAGATCCTGACTGAATTACATGTATGATGTGATTGGTGTGTTATATATTAGATATATGTTCATGACACACTAATATTGTCAGTTTACACATCATAAGTAGCCTAATCTCTAAAATTATAGTAAAGAGATCTTTTGTGGATTTTCTAAAATAATTTTTAGGCTCACTTTTAGGGGTTAGATTTCATAGGAATATCATTTTTTTTGTTTTTGTTTTTGTTTTGTTTTGGGGTCACACATGGCAGTGCTCAGGGGTTACTCCTGGCTGTATGCTCAGAAATTGCTCCTGGTAGGCTCGGGGGACCATATGGGATGCCTGGATCCGAACTACTTGTCCTTCTGCAAGGCAAACGCCTTACCTCCATGCTATCTCTCCGGTCCCAGGAATATTATTCTTGTATAAAACCATAGATTTAGAAGATGGAATGGAAATTGTGCCTTATTTGCACGACACATTAAAGAATATTTTATCACGTGCGTTATTTGAGCTCTTTGTGTTGATTCTGGTTGCTTAGACTTCACTGTGATGAATAGCATTCAGTTGCAAATCAATGTAATCAAATTAAAACAATACAGTTTTCTTCAGATATCATAATTATCCTGTGAGAAGAACTTTCTGTATCTTGTGGTTTTTTTTTTTTTTAACATAATGTTGAATGCAGTGGGCATTTGTGTAAACTTATCTCTACATTCCATAGTATTTATTCCCTTTTCGTTCATAGTGTAATGAAAGTACTTACAATATATTCACATTGGTTCTATTTTCCACCCAATATTTGCATAATTTAAAGCATCATCCTTGCTTCCTTCTTTACTTCCTTTCTCCTGAGCTCTACCCTCTCTTTGCCTTTGTTAATGCTTGTTAAGGAAATGTCTTCTTCCTGTTCAACTCCACCTGAGCACTTACACTCTCTTATTACAACTTAGAATGGAGTATTTATAATGGTCTAACTTGGGTTAATTATGACTTTGGCATATTGATCTTGTTTTTCTGGATGAAGCTTAGATTGCTGAAAGTAAATTGTTTAACTTTTGTCTTGGGATTCCTCTTTACCCCTGACATCTGAAAAACCCCAAAAAACTTGACTTATGAACTGATGATTTATTGGTGAGCTAGAAACAAAGGATAGTTTCTGCTCCTTCCCCTTAGAGTTTAAATTGATTATTTGAATCTTTAGGTATAATTTGAAGTTGTTTTATGCACATGAATGAATGACAGCAGGGTGCTGTCAGAGATAGAGATTCTGGGCAGTGGCAGCAGTTAGAAAGAGGCTAGGACAGAACTGAGGAGGGGACACATTGTGGAGAAAATGGTCACATTTGTGGTGCAGGAAAAGAAAGGTGCAGGGAAATGAATGCAGGAAGAGCTGGTCCCTTGCATTCAAGTAGAATTCTTCAGAGAAAGCAGAAAGAACCAAAAAGTAGGCTGGAGTGAACTCATAGAAACTTTTCAATCCAGATTAAAAAGTTTGCATTTATTTTCCTGTTTATACTTATTGAGTGAGGATAACTTAAGTTGGTCATTGTTGACTAGCTGTTCTATAATAAAGGATTTTGTCTGCATTTACTTTTAGCAGTCACTTAGAAACAGCACAGTGTTCAAAAACAGGCCTTAGGATGTACTTGGATGGAGATGAAGGCCTTGATCCACCATCCCAAGCCACGTGGCTTTAGCCCTCACTAGCCAGCGGGTCTGGAGTTTCATGAAAGCGGTGGGTAGAAATCTCACTCACAGGCAGGCTTCCAGAGAGATAACATCTTTATTCAGCCCTAGCCATCAGATGTGGCTACTACCATTTAAGCATGCCCTTCATAGCTAGCCTGCATCTTCTTTCATCCATGTCACCTCTGACCTACATGCAAGGATCTAAAAGGCCAAAAGGGCCCAAAGGCCAAAGACCTCAATCCTCTATACCCTTCCAAGACCCCTCCTAGGAAATGGGCAGGGTCTTGCAGGTAAAGTAAACGCAATATCCGGTTCCCAAGACCCCGCCCATTTTGGGCGGGTCTCAGGTAGTTACCTGTACCCCAGGGTGAATCTATAGCACAGTCTGATTTTTAAAATTATTTTGTGACATTAAGGTTAAAAGATATCTTTTAACTTTAGGGCCCGGGAGATAGCATGGAGGTAAGGCGTTTGCCTTTCATGCAAAAGGTCATCAGTTTGAATCCCGGTGCCCCATATGGTTCCCTGTGCCTGCCAGGAGCAATTTCTGAGCATGGAGCCAGGAGTAACTCCTGAGCACTGCCGGGTGTGACCCAAAAACCACCAAAAAAAAAAAAAAAAAGTTAGAACTTTAAAAAAATTTCTTTGCGGGGGGCCGGGTGGTGGCGCTGGAGCTAAGGTGCCTGTGCTAACCTAGGACGGACCGCGGTTCGATCCCCTGGTTCCCCATATGGTCCCCCATGCCTGCCAGGAGCGACTTCTGAGCGAATAGCCAGGCGTAACCCCTGAGCGTCACTGGGTGTGGCCCAAAAACCAAAAAAAAATATTTTCTTTGCATTCATTCATTGCTATATTTATTATAGTCTGTAATGCTAACGTAAATTAAGAAAAAACAACAACAGGGACACGATTTGGTGGTAGAGTATGTATACACAGCCTTGCCTATATATGACCCTGGCTTTGATCTTCCTCACCACCCCAGCACTTTATGTACTCGCTGGAACCACAGCAACACAACACTTGCCAATACCAAGCAGTTTTATTCTGTACTTGAATCTTTATGCCTGTAGAAAAGCAAAAAATACATTTATTATAAGTCTTAGAAGTCATGTGACCTGTTGCTTTGGCTTTTGGCTGCTATGAAAATTGATTCTGGCTACAGGAATATCACATCAGACTACTGGGATTTCTATTTTCTCCTGCTTTGTTACTGCACTGAAAGTCTCTTTCGTAGTAGCTGTGGCTTGATTTACAAGTTCTGTAAGTATTGTTTGTCCACAGTGCCCCTCTGTGGACAGCCTTTGTGTCCTTTGTCACAAGAAGAACGCTCTATTGACACTGTCTGTGACTATGATTGGTGATTGGACTCATATGTAGGAATGGCCCCAGTGCTCTCTGGGGCTTTCTCCCTTGATTTGGGGATACTGACTGCCTGTGGCAGCACCAGTGGTCAGATCTGTGGCCTCCTGTTTGTAAAGCAAGTGCTTGAGTGATGGAATTGTCTCCAGGTAACCAGTCACCTGGTTTCATGCAGTGAACATGATGACTCCCTCACTCTGTGTCCTGGTATTTTTTCCCACCCTATTTATTTATTCCTTCTAGTCACAGTCTAAAACAACCCACATTCATAATGGATGGCATGATCTGAACTTGAGTTTGGAGTTTCCCTTCTCTCTAGGACTCGTGTACTGTCATTGGGGTCAAAATTGAGCAGAAACCAGCACTCTTTCTGCATTGTTTGTAAGTTGACTTATATTGTTTGTAAGATGACTGTTTGGAGAGTTGGCATCTCTGCCCACCAGCGCTGTCTCTTTGTGGACCACCGCATCGCCAAGCCCCTCAGCCCTGGATCTCTCTTCAGCTGATCTACATTGCTTATAACTGGGTAGGTTAAAAAAAAAATTCCCATTTGAGAACAGAGATGGGTTTGAATTCTGAAGTCTAAGTCAGCACCTGACTCGTGGTTATATTCTGTTGAATAAACAAATGTTTGTTTTTTATATGCAGGACTTTTTTGTTTGTTTGTTTTGGATCACACCCAGCAATGTTCAGGACTCACTTCTGGCTCTGCACTCAGAGCATTGATCACTCCATGGTGCTCAGGGTACCATAAGAGGTACTGAGGAATCAGATCAGGGTTAGCTTGAACAAGGATAAAGTCCTGTCTGCTGTTTTT
>PVKC010040530.1:0-12319 GCA_004027635.1 Crocidura indochinensis | reverse complement strand
TCCCTTCTTTAAACTTGTAAATTGCCCCATGGGCTTCCACAAAAGAATCAGCACAAGTAACAGTAACTCAAAGAGTTATAGCACATGCTTGGAACTCACAGGACCTTATGGTCTCCTGAGCACTGCTGGGTTTAGCCCTGGTGACCTCATCACAACCGTGGAGATCACTTCCCTTCCCTAAGGACACAAAAAAGAATGGATTGGTAGTCTATGTGACCAACAAAACTAAACAGAGAGGTTCCTTTTAATATTAGCACTGTGTGTGTGTGTGTGTGTGTGTGTGTGTGTGTGTGTGTGTGTATGTGGATGTGTATTGAGAGTGAGAGACTATGGGTGTTGTGCTATGGAGAAATTTCTGTATTAGCTTTTATCAATATAAAAGTTTTCATAGAACCTCAGAAATACAGATTAATTACAAAATTAGTGGTTTTGAAGACAAAAAATGCAGCAGATTGTTGAGCCTTGCCTATGTTCACCAAATTGAGCTGAGAGGTGTGGAGCACCACAGAAAGAGATATTTCTAGTGAGCAGCTCTCTGCGTTTTCTCCAACTGTACGTTCTGATGCAACCTTCTGGAACACTGCCATTCATCTCCAGGGGTGTTAGAAAGTAACCAATATGAGATTAAAATAAATTCACTTTCATTTAAAATGCAATTATATACATAAATGATAACACTGTTAGGAGCCGTGGGACTGGGTGTTAGAAAGAACTAGACAAAGTATTGAGCTAGGAATGTTACAAATTACGAAGTTGGGGAGGCAAAGAAAACATGCCAAAAAGAAGGGATTGAATACCACTGGGGAGGAGATAGAGACGAGGAGTAATAATTTGTTTACAAGTCATTCGTTATTTCATTCAATATTTATCTTGCTGCTAACTCTGCAGTAAACACTAAATTTGTTAACACATATTATGTGATTTTTATGTGTTCTTCCAATACTCATGTATGTGCAGCCCATCAACAAATGCCATGGTGGCCAGCACTGGGAGCTTAAAAGCAGATGCCTTATCAAAGATTGGACTTAATTGAATTCATCAAATAGTAACTAGCGAAAGCCCAAGTGTACTGGGCAAGGCACATGAATGCCTGGGAAAGAGAAGCTTTATAATGACTTTGACCATGAAACCATACGTGCTGAACTAAAATTAATAATAGTTACTACCAGTTGCCTTTCTAATAAAAGGAGAAGCCTTTCAAACTGTATTTATGAAAAGACCAATAAAATGGGACCAGCATGGTGAAGATGTGAGGGAATTTGATTTTCTCTTGACCATCAGATAGCTAAAGTAGTCACAGATATCAAAATTGTTGCTTTTTTGAAATCAGAAAAATAGATTTTTGGGTCTTTCATAGTTAATAATATGATTAGTAAGATTGAGTTTTTTTGAAGATTATTATCAGTAATTATGAAAGCAAGTTTAATTAAAAGGAAGTGCTTAGGTGTTAGTGGTATATTTTCTCTGCAGAATTCAATATGAGATCTTTCAATATTGTGTTTTATGTAGATCCATTTCTCAGTAGACATATTTGAAAGTCATAATAGATTCATAGAAAGATCAGCACTTTTGACAGGAAGAGACAAAGAATTCAAAATATGACATTAGTAAAGCACTAAATAATAGTAGATGTTTATGTATATAGTCAAGAATAGTTTAAGGGGCTGGAATGAAAGTGCAGTGTATCTGACATTTGCCTTGCACACATATGACCCAGATTTGATCCCTAAAACACTGTACGGTCCCCTTAACCCTCAGGAGTAGTAAGCCTGAGCACAGAGCTTGTAGTAAGCCTTGAGAATCACTTAAGAAAAACAAAAAAACCTAATAATTTAAAATATTACATCAGAAAACTTAAAATATGGCTGATCTTTCTAAATGAAAATCAAAAATATGGTTAAAATCTAAATAATGATATAATAGCCATGTATCTAAATTCCAAATACATCAATGCTTGTATTATCAATTACACTAAATTTCAAAACAACTCAGAAACATGTTAAAATTAGAAGAGAGATCATAGGGGGGCCGGGCAGTGGCGCTGGAGATAAGGTGCCTGCGCTAACCTAGGACAGACCGCGGTTTGATCCCCCGGTTCCCCATATGGTCCCCCGTGCCTGCCAGGAGCGACTTCTGAGCGAATAGCTAGGAGTAACCCCTGAGCGTCACCGGGTGTGGCCCAAAAACAAAAAAAAAAAAAAAGAAGAGAGATCATAATATTAGAACTTCCACCTCTGTGAATTAGGTAAATATGTATATATATATATATATGTTTAGAGGATATATATGCATATCCTCTATAAAATAATGAATAATTATTTCATTGAAATAATAGGCATGTGCTTTAAATTTAGTTATGAATTTTGGATAGTGCTTTTTAATGCTTTGATCACACCTGGCTGTGCTCAGGGTTTACTCCAGGCTCTGCATTCTGAAACCAGTCCTGGCAAGCTCAGGGGACCATATGGGGTTTTGAGAGTCAAACCTGGATTGATCCTATGCAAGGCAAGTACCCTGCCCTCTCTATGATCACACACAGCCCCCAAATCTTGGACAAATATTTTTAAAAACTAAAAGGAAAAGTAGTATTTTCTATCACTCTCCTTTGATCATTTAGCAAATAATTTTTCATCTTGAAATGTGTCTAAGATACCCTGCTATTTAGCTTCCTGGTGTGTGTTTCTCTGTGATACTTGAAATACATGGCAAAGAGAAATCCACATATTTGAGAAACTTTGTTTGCCACTAACTGGTACTTCTAGAGTCTGAGATGCCTAATACTAATGGGATTGGCACTTTTGTGGTTGGGGCAAGCCAATGGTAGAAGATGAGACATATATATATATGTATATATATATATATATGGAGACAAACACATATACAAATATTATTCAAGCTCTATAGTCACCTGGGCAGCCTTCAGTGTCCTTCAGGCTGGCATTTTATTCAATACAAAATCATCCTTTACCAGGCTCCAAAAATGAGGCATGGTTTTCCTTTGACAGAAACATTAAAGACAGTTAGTCAGCACATCAGCATCCAATAGGTATATTAAGATCAGAGGCTGGGGATTTCACACAGCCAATCAGCAGGCATCTAAAAGACCCTCACCTATTGATGCTCTTCTTTCCTTTGTTCTGAGTTGCGTTTTTTATCTACTCTATTCTTTCCTGGGTGCCTGTTTGAAAATCCTTTGTATTCTAAGACATAAACTGTTAGTCCCAGGACAATAGCTGACCTTGGGGTTATTATGTTAGGGGGACCATTTCCCCACTGAGATAACTCCTAGATTAAATAACTACCAACCAAGAATTTGTTCATAAACTATATTTGAAAAAATGTTATGAACAAATCTGTTCATTAAGAATGTTTGACAGACTCATTTCCCTTTGATATTTGATCATGAATTGATCTATAGCCAGTGGGAATTTTTGTCCCTTGGGGATAATTGGTAAATCCAGGAGACCTTACTGGTTGTCACAAGTGGCATCTGCAGGACAAAGATCCAGGTGTTTTTAAATACTGGGTGTTTCTAAATTTGACAGGATGGCTCCCACAATCCAGAATGGTCAGTCCCCAAATACCACTAATGCAGAGTTGATCCAGACAAAAACTTGATGCAGACAAAAGAAGAACCAAAACTTCTTTCCTAAAATTGACATACGTAACGATATTTCTTTCTTTTTTTTTGATGAAAGCAATTACTTTATTTAAGCACCATGGTTACAAATTTGATTTTAATTGGGGTTCAACCTTAAAATGCACACACCCCTTCACCAGTGCAACTTTCCCTTCACCAATGTCTCCCACTTTCCTCCTCCCCCACCCCTTTCCTATCTTTGAGATAGGCATTGTTTTTCTCTATCATGGTAAATGTAGGTGTAGTTATTTCTCTATTCTTACCACTCTTCGTGTTAAGCTTCATATCATGGGCTGGTCCTTCTGGCCCTCATATCTAATGTTTCTGGGTATTATTACTATACTGTCTTTTATTTTTCTTAAATTTCGCAGATGAATGAGGCTATTTCTTATGCATAATTTTCATCTGACATTAGATTGTTTTTCTAGAAGCAAAATTATTTTGGAAATGTGTCTTTACATCTAAGAAATATATTTTGCTTCCTTGTTACACTTTACGCTTTAGCAAAATCATTCTTTTTCATATTTGCTTTGTATCTGTATTAGAAAATAGATTATTTGGTGTGTTCAGACATGCTCCATTCCTTCTGAACATGAATGAAATGTCTGCCAGAAAAGGATCATTTCATCCATATTTTATGTTAGCAATCAGAATTGGTCTTGTTTTAGTAGTAGTAATCTTAGCCTGTGAACGAATATCTGACGTATTCATGAAGAAGAAGTTTTATTAAAACATTGCCAGTGAAATTCTGTTTTGGTTCTTGGTGCCAATGTATTTGATTTACTTTTTTAGTATATGTGTTTCATAATTGACCACCATTTAGAAAGTGAATATTAACTGAATGAGAATTTCTGGAAAACTAATGAAAATATTCCCTACTACATCTTTATCCTTGATATTTATTCCAAAACTTTATCCAGATGTAGTTCATTCTTAACTGTCCTTAATTTGCCTAACTATGATCAGTAATTAATTAATATTAACTATTTATTGTTACATTTCCAATCATTTATATGTTTTATAATTCATTTATTTGAGTTAAAATCCAAATAACTTTCAAAAAATTCTAGGTAACTTTCCTCCTCCACCTTCTCTCTTACATAATGTGTTTTAAAAGAGTTCATTGATCCTGTAGAATGTTTTTGAGTCTCAGTTTGTTGAGTTCAGTTCCATGATAGTTTCATAGGTTTCATCATTTCTTGTATTTCCTTTATTTTTTTTTGGTTTTTTTTTGGGGGGGGGGTCACACCCGCAGTGCTCAGTTACTCCTGGCTCCATGCTCAGAAATTGCTCCTGGCAGGCACGGGGGACCATATGGGGCACCGGGATTCGAACCGATGACCTTTTTGCATGAAAGGCAAATGCCTTACCTCCATGCTATCTCCTGGGCCCCTCTTGTATTTCCTTTAAATAGCTAGCTGAATTGAGACATAGTTTAGTATTAAAATTAAGGTATAAAAGATTGTGTTTGCTTGCTTGCTTATTATATGTGTTTGCTTGTTTCAAAACAAATCCTGATTTGGACTGAATCTTTGAAATTTTTTATAAGCCAGGAATTAAAGGCAATGCCTGCCCACGTCGAACAGCACTCAACTGCTGAGCCACTTGGAGTCAACCTTTCAAAAAAGTATAAGGGCAAGAAACCAAATTTCAGAAACAAGGAAGGAAGTTCATGCATGTCATTATATATCTCCCAGTTATTATAGTTCTTCGAATTTTCTACCAGAACATAGATGCTTTAAGAGATGAAGCAGTTACTTTTTTTTTACTGTATTCTTTTAGCTTGCCCCAGGGAAACCGGCCAGTAGGAATTGATAAATTACAGCTAGAATGGTGCCAATTTTGTTGTGAATAAAAATCCCTGTTTCCTTGGATTTGTTGCTGTGTCTGTCTGCGCTTTGGGTTGCAGCGCTCATTGGTGGCTGCAGTCTTGGTTGTGATGCTCACAGTGGATGCAATTAGTTGTAGTTCTGTGGGGATCACCTGGGCAAAGCTGGAGCATCTGTGTCTGGACTGGATATGCATTACCACACATTCCCCTGAAACACACCTTTAGGCTTTGGTCATGACATTCAGTGACAAGGTGCCTGTGATTTTTCTCACAATCTCTGTAGATCTCAGGAGTTACAGAAATGGAATGTTTAAGAAAGTAAAAAACCAGAGATCGTTGAATGGCATACCATTAGCCATACTGGCCAGTGCAACTTAGACCTTTAGTAAAATGATGGATAGTCTACTTTAAACTGCTTTAAATTTAAATTTAAACTAATTTATTTAAAAAATGGTTGAATCACTATTTTCTGTCATAATATTAAATGAAAGTGTAGCGTTCTTCTTGGATAATATCATTGTACTCTTCATCCTAAAATTAATTTTATATTTTTATATCAGACTTATAAAAAGTTTACATATTTAGGGTCAGAGCAGTACCTTGCATGCGCTAACCTAGGAGGAACAGCAGTTTGATCCTCTGACGTCCCATATGGTCCCCCAAGCCAGGAGAGATTTCTGAGCATATAGCCAGAAGTAACCCCCGAGTGTCACCAAGTGTGGCCCAAAAACCAAAAAAAAAGTTTACATATTTAGCATTTAAACATAACATAAAAGTCATTCAAGTCGGTGAAAATTCTTTTTGGAAAAAACTGAATATGTACTCGTAGATAATATAGTCAAATAACCTTCAAATGATTATAAATATTTTTATTAATGAATAGTTTTCTATACATTTTTCTGTCCTTAAATACTCCCTTTGAAATTAGCTGTGCAGTTATAAAAATCTGTAAAATCAGGAATGTTTAGAGAGCTTAATTATAGTGTCTTTGTGCAGTATTCTTTAGATAGTAGAATAATAGTGCCTTTGGAACCATATTTTCTGAGTTACATGAAATAATCTCTTTTGTGGTTCTATCTGCAGATAAGAAAATGACTTCTTTTATATGTCATTGTATATACATTTTTGTGTGGCTTCAATTCATCACATTAAGTCTGAATCAAGGCCACTGCGAAGAATAAATTTCTGTCTTCTTTCTTTAAGACAAATAACATTTCTGTTCTCAGGTAGGCATCATATCAAAATTGGTCATAACCAGGGTTTATCTCCAGAACTCTCAGGGGAGTTTTTCCCATCAGATTTTCCTTGATAAATAAATATTAAACTAGGGTGAAAGCAGAAGGTAGTGGAGGGGGGTGGCTTGCTTAAAAATTGTCAATTCTTCTTTAACTTTAGGAAATCTGGCTGCTGATGTCAGCCTCCAGATAGGATCAGAAGTGTTTTTCCGAGGAAACCTTGTATTCATTTCTGAAACAGTTTCGTAACAGCCCTTTTCATTATGGTCAAGTAACACACGGTAAAGCCTTCCAACTTCCGAAACAAACTCGGTCTTAGCACAATCCAACTCTTAGTTTTGAGGGAAAAGTTTTTTCTCCATGTAGTATTCGAGGGACCCCCAGACCTTTCTGTCAGGGATCACAGGTAGAAAGAAGTGCATTATTGTTTTTCTAATGAGCACATTTTCACATTTTTCCTGATGGATAATGTGGGATCACATAAGAAATAATGTGATACATAAGAAATCGTGTGTATTTAAGTCTCTGTGTACAAAATTTTATTGGAAAACGACTATGCTCATGGTTTTGCGTCATTGGCTATTGTTTCATGATCTACAGCAGACTTGAGTCACTGAGGTCTGGTTAAGACTTTATTTTTTGACTTCCTTTTACAGAAAATATTTGGTACCCCACTGGTCTAGGTGGAGATTTGCTCACTTGTCACTTGTGGGGTCTCAAACTATCCGACTGGAGAGGACCATAAATGTGGTGGATCTTACTAGTTAATTCAGGGGGTGAATAAATGTTTCTCCCTATTACTTACAAGGAAGACTGGTAAATGTAGTCCAGCATAGTACTCTGGGTGAGAGTGCTCAGGTGAGTGGACAACAGTCATTGTCTGACTGACATTTAAAGAGAAAATTGTCTTTGTAGACTTGGTTTTGAGCCTTGACCTTAATTGTGCCTTGATTTAAAGGTTGATCAATGCAACATCTCTGTTATTTCCCTTCACCACACTGTCATTATCTCAGTTCATCATACTTTATCTGTTTAATGTGCATAGTCAAAAATAAAAGACAGGTTGTTTGTAGGTTTTTTGTTTTAGATTTATTTTTTTAGATCAAGATGAGCAATGTGATGGAAACAGCAGGGATGTCCTGTATTTGAATGGGGCTTGACAGGCTCATTTGTATATTTACTGAACTAGTCATGCAATGCTGTTTGCAACTTCCATCAAAGTAGACTTTGATTCTTTTCCTGATTGTGCTGCCTTTCTTTTTTCTCTGATTGCACCTGCTGATGTTTGTGAATTATTGTCATATGGGTGCCTTCCCAAAAGGTTTGGATCATTGGACTATAAATCTCTGAGAGTGTGCGAAGTTCCTATCAATTCAGAGATTGGGATCAGCTAGATTTTTCTTTCAAGACAGCAGAGACAAATGGCCCAAATAGGGTAAACAGTGATTTTTCTATTTCCAGGGGGAGGATTTTCATAATAAAAAACAATAGGATCCTTGGTTTTCATTGGGTTCCTGGGAATTTTCTGACTTTGGAATAACATTTCAAAATCTAACAGCAAGAAAAATGGCAAACATTTATCAGTATACCATAGACTGTATGCAGAATCAGTGTTGGATTTACAGAGTTGTGAGATTTATCTGAACTCACCTTTGCATAGGACTGACTCAGACATTGTCCAAGTGGGTCATTTTTATGCCATCTACATTTGGTCTCTGAGAGTTCAGGAACCTGGAAAAAGTCACCCTTGCATGGAAACTTGAAAGTGTACTTGGACTAACAAAATAATATGGCCCAAAGAACTATGAGCATGCCACATGCTTCTTTTCTTCCAGCCGTTCTCAGTTTGGATGCCCTTCGTTCCATAGTTACTGTAGGTCTCCTAGTCTTCTGCAAAAACCTTGACCCAAATCCCATGTAGGGCTCAAGTTCTGCAAACATTTTGTTTATGCTCATAAACAAGCCCAGATAGCAAAGGGCAGGCTCTCCCCCTTCTGGTTATATTACTTCTGGTGACTGAAATGACACAACTTTTATTTAGTTCAGTGGTTCTTGACAGGTGGTAATTTTGTGTTGGGAAAGATTGGGGTGTGTTATGACTGGGGGGAGTGGCATGACCTTTTTGGCATCCACTGGGTAGAAGTCAGGAATGTAGCTGCATATCTTACTCACATCACACCTTCCTACTGCAAATGATCACAGACTACTGTTGCCAAGTCTAGCATTGGCCACTTTAATGTTCCAATTATTAGTAAAGCTGAAGCCCCCTAAGTTTCCAGCTCTTTGCCTTTGGGCAGACGGGGAGTCTGGCCATGCATTAAAGAGTTGTCATGATACTTATGATTTATTGCCTCTTCCTCCTTGAAATGTATTCCTGCAGTGAAGTACATTGGATTCCCTGGGGAGAGCTTTTAAATTCCAGTTGCCATGCTGCACTGCACACCAAGTACTCAGGAATCTCTAAAGCAGTTTTCAAGTTGGGATCTTTTTTTAAGGTTTCCTGAAAATTTAGGTCCTGTGTGAGTGCCAGTCAGGATGGAAACTAAGTGGTAGCCTACACCTTCCACTTTGCAACAGATTTTGTCATCTTTTCTTTCCTGACATGATTGTAACTTCCAAGAATGTCACCATGAAGGGATTCCAGTGGCCTCTGCTCTACACTGAAATGGCAAATTGACTATGATGGTCATTTTTTGTTTTGTAGCATATACACATCAAAGGAATGCAACCTGACCCCAATATTTGAGAATGGGCAGTAAAAATACATTTGTAACTCCTGTTATCACAGGGAGGCTGGCCCCTAACTTAGGTTGCTTCTCTGGTGAGTATCAGGCAGTTGAGAGGGTAGAGAATTAAGAACCTGGGCCAGCAGAGAGAGAAATAAATTAAGAGGACTTATTTGGCTCTTCCTGGCCAACAATATCAGACTTCATTTCCTCTAAACTCTAAATTTTCATGATATCTCCATGGGTTTAAAGACTGTTACCTTACTCAGGGATTGTTAAAATTAATGTTAAAAGTGAGGGAATTTAGGTCTGAAGAGATAGTGAAAATAGCTATTGTGCTTGTCTTGTACATGGACAACCCAGGCTCCATTTTTCTCCAGCACTACAGAAGGTCCCTTGAGCCTCGCTAGGGATCAAGATCAAGAACCAGGAAATCAGGAGTAAATCCTGAGCACCATTACATATGGCTCAACAGTCACACCAAAAAATGTGAGGAAATATATACCTTGTAGGAATTAGAATATTCATCTATAACCTTATACCATGGTGTGTAAATGAAGTAATACAAAATAGCTAATATACCAACATACATGGCTAACCAATCCACTATTGCCCAAATAGGTTTACATGTCTGCTAAAAATAAATGATCATCTAATTGCTAATAAAACTAAAAGCTATTTCTGCTTACAAAAATTTTAGTCTCTTTCTACATATTCAATGCTTTTTTTCCAAACAGATTGACTCTAAAGAGATGTTAGAAGATATGTTTGAACAAAAGCAATCGTTATTCATTTATTTTATTTCTTCTTCCTCTTCTTCCCTTCTTCCTTCAATTTTTGCAGCCTGCATTTATTCTTCAAGGAAATGAAGTCTGCCCAGAAACCTCATGTGATGGGCTGGGCTGGCTGTCAGTCAACTTTCACTGCCCGCTACTGCTCTCTACTTGAGCAAATAACCTCATACCATCCTCCTGGCTGAAATATGGGGGAGGGGTACTGTGTCCCTTCAGGACCCCAAAGAGAAAAGCATAAACACTCTCAGAAAGGTCACATTATCAAGGATACAAGGAGGTTTTCTTTTTTGCATCATTTCTTCCAGTGCAAGAAAAGCTTCTCTGGTCAGTGACAGAAGTGGGAGCTGCTAAAAACAGTTAAGCTATGTGATCTGTAAAATGTGTTAGAGGCATGTTCAGTCTAGACGCCTGGGTATTGTTACAAGATGTGTCAAATCAAGGCATAGGGGCTGATCTCTGAAATTCAGCGGAGCTGGCTGCTATGGATATGAATTTCAGTTTATAGAAATCTGCAGCCACCTTCCAGAGCAACACTGCGCAATAAAACTTCATCACCCACCACAAAGAGAAGTTCTGCATGAAATGAGAAGTTTTCTTATAGTCAGAGTTTTCCAAAGGGAAGAGGGATAGGTGGAAATTATTTTACTAATGTTCTATTTGACCCAGTTAACAATATTTGAAAATAAATATTAACCTTTCTGACACCAATGAAGTCAATAATGTTATCGAAAATATGATTAAGAATAGAATTCTTTTGATTGCTCAATCCTTTGAATTTTGGATTTTTGCATCTGTGGCCTATCTCAGTTTAGAAAAGCTACACTATTTAAATAGCTCAATTGCCACAAGTTGCCAGTAAAATGTTGAGAAGTCCCCTTTGACTCTCCTCCAAGTGTTCCTCTTTCTATAGTCAAGGGAATTTGCAGGACTGTAGATACGTCATTTTTTTTTTTTTGGCAAATAATGGTTCCTACATTTGAAAAAAGCCACACTTGCTCAATACTAGTTCAATACTAGATAGCGGTGATTCCCTATAATGATGGCAATTGTGAGTATAGTATGACCTGTAAAACCTAAAATATTTACTAAAAACTATGGTTCCTTTAAGGACATATGTACCAGTTCCTGCTTTGTATCATATAATTTCTGACTCTAGCAATCTCGAGCTACCTGGCTTCTCTGGGCAGGCCAAACCAAAGCTTGTCAACTTGGAATGTTTGCAAAGGGGAATGGAAACAGCTTAGTGTAGGACATAAGGGTGAACAAGAGGATTTTGGAAAGGGGAAACTTCCCCATTTTCAATTTGGAATTCCTTATTCATAAGCTTCCAATAAAGAGGAAAAGAACACAAGAGGCCATGCCCCTGATGGGATATTTATTTATTTACTTATTTATTTATTTATTTATTTTGGTTTTTGGGCCACTCCCGTTTGACGCTCAGGGGTTACTCCTGGCTCTGCGCTCAGAAATCGCTCCTGGCTTGGGGGGATCATATGGAATGCCGGGGGATCTAACCGCGGTCCGTCCTACGCTAGAGCTTAGCAAGGCAGACACCTTACCTCTAGCGCCACCTTCCCAGCCCCGGGATATTTAAAAATATTATAATAAAGACAGTAGAGATGAAGGCTAGGAGGACTAGTTCATGGCAGGAAAGCTTGAAACAAAGAGCTGAAAAGTGCATTGAGGACAGAGAAGGGAGGTCTATGACAATGAGAGTCGAAAATAATCAATCTGAAATGAGAGAAAATGATATGCATGATTGATACTCCTTCAATAACAGTATTGCAAGCCAGTGTCTACAAGGAAAAAAGGAAGAAAGAGGGATGGGGGAATGTGCACTAGTGAAGGGTGTTGAACATTGTATAATGGACTCTCAGTCATGAACATCTATGTAACTGTATGTCACAGTGATCCAACTAAAAATTAAAAAATCCAAAAAAGAAAAATAACACCAACCTGAAATACAGCAAGTTCTTTGGCAACCCCCAAACGTTCTGTCATCCACACTAGTAATGACACAGCCCACTGGGTCTTTCTACTCTCTTTTCCTTTTCCTCGTCTTCAACTTTCCCTCCCCTGAGATCTTGGCTCAG
>PVKC010040529.1:0-12431 GCA_004027635.1 Crocidura indochinensis | reverse complement strand
TGATGGCCCCCCAAAAAACTCACTAGAGGTACCTTGGGAAGAACTGGGTGACTTAGAATAGCTGCCCTGCCATCATCAGGCCACCACAGGTTCAACCCTTGCTGATGCTTCAGGTGTCAGAGTGGTCCTGACAACTCAACTTATTATTTATGCCTGGAGGCCCTGCAGCCCCCAAACATCAAGCTATTGTGGTTTCTAGTTGCATCTCAACTTAAAAAAAAAAAAAAAAAGATGTGTTATCCCCACACATGCACATCTGCCTCCAGGAAAGGCAAAACCTGGTGAGTGCTACAAGTTCCTGGGAGCACTGCAGCTAAAGGAGAATGACCCAGGATATAATGACTATGCCAGCAACAACGCATAGTGGAGACACTGCACCCCGCTGATGTGTGTGGTAAGCCCTGGTCATCACAATAAAGGGAAAAGGGAAATTATTTCCAAAAAGATAAATGATTCTCAGGGGCCTGAGTGATAGTACAGTGGGTAGAGCATTTGCCTTGCATGTGGCTGACCTAGGTTTGATCCCCAGCACTCCATATGGTCCAAGCACTGCTTGGACTGATTTCTGAGTGCAGAGCCAGGAGTAACCCCTGAGCATCTCTGAATGTGCCCCCCAAAACAAGCAAAAACAAACAAACAATCCAACTTCACTTTGTCCACACTCACTGCAGCAAAGTCCTGGAGCTCTCAGCCCAGTGAGCATAGCTCAAGTTTTGATCAGGTAGGAGTCTGCAGAGATCAGTGGTATAGAAGTGAAGTTGAACCATTTCTATGGTGGTGATTATGGGCTGTGGATGCAACTGCCGAGGATGCTTTGGCAGAGTGGGGATAGGCCTGACCCTCCTCCCAAAAGTGTCTCTAACTATAATTTTTCTTAAAGAGGAAGGATGCTACTTTATTATCTACATCATAAAAATAAAAATCCGACATTTATGCATCTCATACTATGTCATATACAAATATTATATAATATACATTTGTAAAGTCATTTAAAGGTATAGTTTTTATTGATTTTAAGCAATTGATTATTAATTTGGCCATACCTAGCAATATTTGGGCATAATTCATATTGTGATCACAGGGATCTCAAATGTGAAGCAGGCGCTTCAGTCCTTCAAGATATGTACCCAGTCTGGTATGTGTTTTCAAATAATGGAAGTCAACTAAAATGAAAGAGAATGAAATAGTTTCTACTAATTAGCCTTTCTCATTTATCTATTAATTTGATAAAGTGAATAAATAAATAGATAAACCTTTTTCATGTTAGAGTTTTCACAGGATCACTTTGTATTATCTAAGGGGATTTATTTACAGGGCAGGAAGTCAATGTAACCAATACTAACATCAAGTTACCTTACTCTCTGAACTCACAGTCATACACAAACCCCTCTTAGTACCTTAAAGCCATGAAGCTTTTTGTAGTTTGAATCTCAGTGATCTTACTTTTTACTGGAAAAATGACCAAAATATCCTGAAATTATTCATGTAAAGCCATCCTCCAAATACTATTTAGTTTAACACTGATTCTGTGGAGAACTATGTGCCATGAGTTGCTGAATAATCAAGGTGTGTGCATCACTCTGGAATTAAGTGTTAATTTTGTTAAGTGAAGAAAAAGTACTCTAAGTATCTACTCCAATGCATCATAGGAAGTGACAACAAAGAGGTAGGCATTACAGGCTGTGGGCACACAAGAGTCTTGGCAGTGGAAAAACAAAGGCCCCCAAAGCCTCTTCATTGAAATACCCAGCAGTGTTTTCAAATGATCAGGAGGAAGAGCTACAACAAAGTGAGAAAAAGGGTTGTGAAACATGGTGTTTTTTGGAATCCTTCTGAGGAATTGTACATATTTAGATAAGTACATAGATAGATAGAAAAGAGAGAGACAGACAGACAGACAGAGACAGAGAGAGACAGAGAGAGAGATTATCCCAGCATGCATGCAAGTCTTCTGGAATCATATGGTAAAATCATTCATGGAGGCATCAGATATTTCGTTTCTGGACCAGCTGGGAATAGGCTGGATTCCACTCTAAGGAATGGTCTGGGAGGGGCAATTCTCTTGATTCTGGATTAGCATCCCTGATTGGTTGCTTCAAGCCTTTTTGGTATGTACTATGAGTAACAGCTGATGGAACTGGGGCTCTCCCATGCCCATGTCTTCTCCAGGTGTTTTGTAGCAACCACCCTTGAGTCATTGAATCTGGGGAATGGAGATGGGAAAGAGAAAGAGAATATGCTAGAAGATTTCATATATCTTTTAGAAACATGAACACACTCTCTCTCTCCTTACGACAAAGCAGATCCATCAAATATTCCAAATATCCCAAAACTCCAACTAGAGAACTATGATTCCTTCTGGATTTGTCATTTAATTTGATTCCTTTGGATTTGTCATTTAATTTGGTCATGTCTTCAGAAAATTGAGAAATTGACACATGGGTGGACTCAAATCATAGCCTTACTAATAATTGCCATTTGTTTCCCACAGATGTTATATATAGAAAGGCCATTGACCACTGAGTTTATCTATCCTTAGATAAACAATTTGCCCATTTATAAAAGTAGCATACCACAGAGAGAGGTAGATAGCCAATCCAAGGTAGTTATCTAAGTTAAGGTTCAAACAAATGAACTGAATTGTCACACAGGAAGTCTATGGCAGAACAAAGTCTAGAAGACCACATGACTCCAGATTCCTAACTGAGGGCTTTTTTCTCAGTGGTGCCCCAGGGAAGTAAAATAAGATACTCACTAGTAATGAAGTGCATCTGAAGCCTAGTCACAACCACTATAAACTAATGTTGCATATAAATATGTATATACATATAAATATGTATATAAAATTTATTCAGGAATCTTTTGTATATAGGAATCTCTCACTCAAGGACAAATATTAAAGAGGACCAGAAGGATAGTATAATGGGTCAGGTACTTGCTTGGTCCACCTGCTTTTGGTCCCTGGAACCCCTTGTTGTCTCCTGAGTTCTGTCAGGAGTGATTCCTAAAGACACAGTCATGAGTAAGGCCTGAGCACTGCTGGGTACAATCTAAAAAAGAATGATTACGTTTGCATTTGTGAGTGACCTTCTCCATTCTAAGAAGCTTTTGTTTGTTTTGGGGCCATATCCAATTGTACTCAGAGGTTACTCCTGGCTCTGCCCTCAGAAATTGCTCCTGGCAGGCTCAGGAGACCTTATGGGATGCCTGGGATTTAACCCTGGTCGGCCCCAATGGAAGGCAAACACCCTACTCACTGTGCTGTATCTCTGGCCCCTATTCTAAGCTTTTATGTCCTTTTTCCTTCTTAGCAAATCCTGTGTCTCTTCTTAGTTAGCTTTCAGTTCAGTACTTTAGTGAATTTAAGAATCTTACACTGGCATACTGGACCAAAGCCCTCCCTTAACTCCTTACACCAGCTATGGAAAAGTCCACCCTGAAGCTGCTAGGCATAACCTGCTGAGGGATGGAGAGGACCATGCCAATGTTAGTGTGCATGTGCTGCCAACCCTGGCAGAGACAGTCCCTGGAATTCAGTAAGAAGCCTGCAGAATAATGACTTGCTGTTGGGCTACAGCTGCTCAGGACTTGTTAGGGAGTGGCAGTTTTCCACAAACTGCATTCCTGAGAAAAGGGCCTAACCTTGGGGTTTGGGGGCACAGAAATAACCGTACTAGAAATATTTAGATTTTAAGAGAACAAGTTATTGAAGCGGCAGTAGCAGAAGAGATCACAAGTCCTTTGATTCCCAATTCCTGGTACATGATAGTCATTCTTAACAGAGACATGCATCTGGGTTATAAAATAAGTACTTACTGTTTGTTCTTAGCCTTCAGCTCAGTCTCTTAGTACATTTAAGATTCTTGGATTTGGAGGCTTACTGCCTCCAAAGCCTCATGCTGAGGACATGTGAATAGCCTTGGATATTCTTCACAATATCTGGGGAAGGTGGAAAGACATGGACTTAAAGCGTAACACCAAGCTGTTAGAACATTTATTGGACAGCCCAGATGCCCATTTAGAAATGTAGCTGTTACTTTGGAAAGAATAGAAGAGGCCTCAAACACCATCCCTGCCCTGAAGGATCATATAAGGTAGAGAGAGTTAATCCCTCGCAAACAGCTAAAGACAAAACAAGACTGAGCACCACACTAAACTCAGAGATGGTTATCGGGCAGGGTGTTCAGAGTTTACAGAGAAAAGAGGACACTGCAGGTTATGTGTGGTCTCAGTCTCCTCTACCCAGCTCCATTGTAGACACTTTCCTGGAAGACTCCTTGCTCAGTCTAAGTCCTTGATCATCGGGTTTCATGAACCCTTTTGGGGGCTCTCTTTACCAAAAGGAGGCTGTTTATGTGTTCCCACCTTGAATAAACTGTGTAAGGCTCTGTCATGGCAACACATTAGAACCAAGTGGAAACTTTAAACATGACCTGCTTCCCAGTGCCATTCTAGAATTAGAGGGCCTGGGTTGGGAACCTAGAACTGAACAAAAAGGCTGAGCCACCAAGGTCAAGCATTCCAGAATAATTTACAGATTCATTAAAGAAAGCTGAGAAGACAGGTAGAGCTGACAGGTGGAGCTACCCTCAGCATAATTCAAACCAGGAGGTGGATAAGGCCCTTACTGGTCCCTGGCTTACTGGACCCACAAAGATCCTATGTCTTCTCAGACCAGTTTTCTTGTTGACTATGAATATTCTCAGGATGGGTTGGGTGCACAGAGAACTCATGGGCAATGAGAAAGAATTTAAACATTTCCTGCTCTTACTTCCCTATTGAGCGATCCAACCCCCAAGTTTACTGTAGAAAACTTCTGGCCTTATAGGTGTCTGTTACCACCCTTTGACCTGAACTGGGACAGTGTCACTGGCTCATCTTGGTTTGTGCTCATGTTCCCAGGAAACTGTGGGGAGACAGAAGAAAGAACTTGCAAGTCTCTAAACCTGCATTTTAAGAAAACCCTTGAAGTTTTTGTGCACATGAAATATTCGCGTTATTATGGTGGGAGTTATAACCAGTCATGCCCAATGGTGCTCAGGGAACCAACTAACTGGATTGGGCAGAGGGGTGAGGGTATTTGATGCCAGGATGGAACCCAGTACCTTAATATGCAAGGCCTAGAGATAACTTGAGCCACTTCCCTGGCACAGAAAATCTGAAGGACTGCACTTTGTCCTCTTTAGTTTCATTCCCTCAAATAGAAGAGAGTATAGCTCTTAAACTCATTGATTTCATGTCCATGTGTCAAGTAAAGGTCCAGCTCTCTCCTCTGCTGCATCTGTCATGCCTGAACTAATACTAGATTTTGTCTGCCTGATGAGAAACTTAATCAAGCAAGCACCCTGTCTGAATTATTTTCCCCTTCTCTAAAAGCTGTAGGACACTTGCCTTACACCTGGCCAACCCAGGTTCAGCACCAGACATCCCATATAGCATCCTGAACCCTACCAGATTCCTGAGTGTAGAGTCAGGAGTAACTTTTGAGCATCACCAGATGTAGCCCCAAAATATAAAAGTCAAATAAAAATCTGGCTCTGATTGAGCCAATGGGTTGGGATCTGTGGAGCTGCCACAGTAGTGATACAGAAGCATATGTGGCAGTGCTCACAGCCAAGAAAGGTCCACCAGCTGATGCTGATCAACTGCACCCTGTGGTCCATGCAGATGTGTCAGTGCTGAACTTCCTGGTTAAGGACATGTGGGAACTCAAACTTCCCATGGGAATGAATGACAGTGAGGAAGAGAGAATACTGATGTAAGTTTGAGGGCATCCTGCCAACCTCCCCAATTCAGAGTCCCATAATCACTGCTGTTCAGAGCAGGGATTTGCCTTGAGAACTCAGAAGCTTATGTGAAATGCAAACCTATAATCTAGGCATTCTCATTTCTTGCTTCAGAATATTCTAGATCAGTGCTTTTTTAGCTTTCTAATCTTCCAATCGCCGCTCAGCACAGAAATATTTACTAGGCAAATAGGTAAATAAACTAGACATACAAATCAAACATCTATGGTAATGAATCTTATTGAAATTTACTTTAGGAGCGAGAGAGATAGTCCAATGGGTAAGGTATTTGTCTTATAAATGACTGACCCTGGAGCAAGAGTGATAGCACAAAGGTAGGGAGCTTGTCTTGCTCGTGGCCAACTGGGGATGGACCAGGGTTCAATTCCCAGCATCCCATATGGTCCCCCAAGCCTGCCAGGAGTGATTTCTGAGCACAGAGCCAGGAGTAACCCCTGAGAGCTGATGTGTATGAACCAAAAACCAAACTAAATAAAAAAAAGTAAACGTTTTTAAAAAATTACTGACCCATGTTCTATCCTGGCATCTCATTGTCTCCTGAGCACCACTAGGATTGATCATGCGCACAGAACCAGGAGTAACAGCTGGGTGTGGCCTCCAAATAAAAAAAATATGTAAAAATTTATTTAAAAACAAGAAGCACTTAATAATTTTTGCAGCTCCCATATTGTTACAAGATTCCATGTGGGTCATAAGTCATAGTTTTAAAAGATTTTAGGAGATCAAGTGACAGACAGTACAATGGGTAGGTTGTTTGCTTTGCAACCAATCAACTGACCCAGGTTAAATCCCTGACATCTCATATAGTTCCTGAAGCACTGCCAGGAGTGATCCCTGAATAAAGAGCCAGGAATAGACTCAGTATTGCTAGTAGTGGCCCCAAAACAAACAAACAAAGAAAACCCCATATTTTTTAAAAGCCCCACAGGGTGCTAGAATAATAGTACAGTGGAAAGGGCATTTTTCTTTATATTTGGTTGACCCAGGTTTGATCCCTGGAGTCCCATATAGTCCCCAGAGCATATCCAGGAGTGATTCTTGAGTTCAGAACCAGGAGTAACCTCTGAGCATTGCCAGGTGTGACCCCAAAACCAAAATATATATATTTCCTGGGCCCGGAGAGATAGCACAGCGGCGTTTGCCTTGCAAGCAGCCGATCCAGGACCAAAGGTGGTTGGTTCAAATCCTTGTGTCCCATATGGTCCCCCGTGCCTGCCGGAGCTATTTCTGAGCAGCCAGGAATAACCCCTGAGCACCTCCAGGTGTGGCCCAAAAACCAAAATATATACATATATATGTATATATATTCCATTTATTTGGTAATAAGACAAATATGTTTGGGAATGTTGAATTCTAAAGGATTCAAAAGGATTTCTCAGTCCACTCTACTCTCTAGACCTTGTGTCCTCCACCCAGTCAGATCCTTTTCTCCTAAACTTTTTCTTTCCCATCCTTCCCATTCCAAAAGCAAATGGCCAAAATTTGTGGACACTCAATAAATACTAGCTGAAGAAATAAATAGAAAAATAAATAAACAAGTGAACGCTTTCAATTTTGGGAAGAAATAAAGTTGAACTTGGCTTTCATCTACTGGGATTGATAGTTTCACTTCTGGAAAACTACATACAATAACTATATAAAAACCATCATTTTATTTGTTGTGTCTAGCTCTCCTGCATCTCAAAAAAATTCTCAATATATTGGTAGCTCTAAGCCTCAATGCCTTATTCTCCCTAATATGAGCCTTTGGGTTTTTTTTTTTGGGGGGGGGTCACACCCAGAGGTGTTCAGGGTTACTCCTGGCTCTGCACTCAAAGGTCGTTCATGGCAGGCTCGGGGTACCGGAATTTGAAATGGGTACTATCCTGTGTTGGCAAACACCTTACCGCTGTGCTATCACTTTGACCTGAGTCTTTGGTTTTAATGACTTCACCCTCCCCCTCCTAGGGATTTCCTTAAAAGATGGGGATAATTTTCTTCAAATTATTTGGCTACTTCAGCCCCCAAATAAAATAATTTTATGCTCTGATTCCAGACCAGGATTAGCACTAAGAGTTGACCCAATTGTTTCATCTTGCTGAGGAAGCAGATGACAAGTTTCCTGACTAGACTCAATGCATTTCTCTTTCACAGTACAGTATAACCCTTAACACTTCTGCCAGCAGCTTTCAACCCAAGCAAAGTCAACACCATTTTTCTATGACTTGACTATAGTTAATTAAAGGCTCCCACTAAGTATTCTGTTCATCAGCACCTCTTCAATTGGGGATTTAGAAGACAAACCAAATAATGTCCCAGTGACCATTTCTACTATAATCCCAAACCATAAATACTGATTTCTCGAATGCTCTTCTTTTTTTTTTTTTTTCTCCTTCTGGTGGTGGTTGGGTAGACTCCCTTCCCCAGCCCAAGCATTAATGAAGAGAATGTTGCTCAAATTTTCCAAAATAACTTCCCCTTGGGCTAAGATCAGCATGTGTAGTTTCACGCCAAAAGAATATTGGGAAGTTTATGAGCCACTAAAAATAGACAGTTACAACAGAAACTCCCTCTGACTTCTGCCATGTTCCCTGTTGGCTACACAAATATAGAGACAGACACTAGTCATGAAGTGTGGAAAAAAGCAGCACATGTTCCAAACTACATTGAAATAGACAGGAAACACATTTAGGAGAGAATGGTGCCATTTGAGGGATGGCTATCACCCAATATCACACTTGGAAAGTAGTGGACCAGTGGCTGTATTCTCTATCCCCCACAATCAAAGGACAGAGGCACAAGTAATGGCAAGACTAGCCCACAAGGTAAGTGTGAACACCCCAAAGCCCTTTGTTGCAGATTTTCCTCTCTTTGGAGAATGAAAGTCAGCCAGAAGGAATCATGATGTTGTCTCAAGAATATTTCACAAAGGGGCCAGAGAGATAGCGTGGAAGTAAGGCGTTTGCCTTTCATGCAGAAGGTCATCGGTTCGAATCCCGGCATCCTGTATAGTCCCCCATGCCTGCCATTAGCAATTTTTGAGCATGGAGCCAGGAGTAACCCCTGAGCACTGCTGGGTGTGACCCAAAAACCACAAAAAAAAAAAAAAAAAAAAAAGAAAGAAAGAAAGAAAGACTATTTCACAATGATTCCAAGAAGACAAACGGATTCTCTGAAGTATGTTTGGGCTCTGGTTCTACAGAAATATTCTTTGCTTTCTGCATGGGCTAGTTCTCTACCTGGTTGTTTTTAGATTCTGTTTCACTGGCCATGGAAAGAAAATATAGCAAGTGGGATGCTTGACTTGCACTTGGATATTTCTGGGTTGTTCTGGATAGTCCCCTGAATGCCAATGAGTGATCCGTGAGCACAGAATGAGTCCTGATTGTCACTAGGTGTGTCCTTAGCCTCCCCCTACATCCATGCCCACTCCCCACATTATTATTTTATTATTTATTTATTTATTTTGGTATTGGGGTCACACCCGGCAGCGCTCAGGAGCTACTCCTGGCTCTACGATCAGAAATCGCCTCCGGTAGGTTCAGAAGACCATATGGGATGCCGGGATTCGAACCACTGTCCTTCTGCATGCAAGGCAAATGCCTTACCTCTATGCTATCTCTCCGGCCCCTCCACATTTTTTGTTTTATTCACATCATAAAATCTGGAAAAGGCACTAAGTTGACTATCATTAGATACCAAAGTTCTTTGCTTGCTACCCTCTTATGCAGGAATATGGCTGAACTACCCTTCATTAGGGTAAGGATTGAAACAGAGTTTTGGGCCAGTGACAAGTCTGCTGGGCCTGTAGATACTCTATTTGGCACTGGGATGAAAGCACAGAGTCCTACCAAGAATGATGGCATCCATAGCTCTTTGGCTGTACCACTATGGCAAAAAAAAAAAAAAAAAACCACCCAAAGTTATATCAAATAAGGCACAAAATGTCATAGAGTTCTTCAGAGAAGGTACATCTTCCCCATACACATTGTTCTGAAGGTGAGTGGGGCTCTAGTGGAATTCTCCAGATTTTGGTTTTTCCTCAATAAAATCAAGTGTGTATATTCCAAGCATAGTTGGGACTCCTTTTGTCCTTGAACTCAGTAATAGAGTTCTCTACAGCAATCCACCTATCAGATGTTTGTCCTGCCCTTAAATCCCACAGAAGAGATAACCAATGCCTTCCTTCACTGACCATGGCATAGCCATTTTTTGTGAAAATAAAGCTACTCTTACATTTAATCCTGTTCCCCGTAGCTGCAGTTTAAATCCATTTCTTCTTGCTTGATTCTCAGTAATGATAGTAAACACCAGGAGTCCTTTATTTGTTTATCACACAAGTAGTCCCAGTTTTAGATTGTCTTCTTCCTTTCTTTTCTGCTTTCTTATCTGTGTCTTCAGAATCCGCTTCCAATTTATCTCCCCTCATTATAAATTCCAGAAGTAGTTATAGTACTTGTAATTAACACCAGCACCCACTACATAATATACATAATATATGCAAATATAAATATATATTACTTTGAAATAGTTTCTTTTTTGGAGTCTTAAAATCGCTATTCTGTGAGAAGGTTGAGCTGCAATTATTATTACTATCTTGTAGATCAAAAACACAGGAAGTAGAAGAATCTCCCAGGCTCATAAATCTAGGCCCTTTCCCACACAGTGCAGTGTTCTTCTCATGCCGCCTCTCATCTTCCCAGGCAGATTCTGTGGGCGTGCAGGGCTATTGCAGAACAAGACCCCCCCCCTTTTTTTTTCATCTTTAAAAAAAATAGTCTTTAATTGAATCACTGTGAGATACACAGTTACAAAGTTGTTTATGGTTGAGCTTTAGTCATATAATACTCAACATCCATTCCTTCACCAGTGCACATTTCCCACCACCAATGTCCTTCATTTCTCTCCTGCCCTACACCCTGCCAGCCTCTATGGCAGACATTATTCATTTGACTAGACCCAGAAACTTCCTCCGCTATTCCTAGTAGTCCTAGTTCCACTGCACCAAAGCATATCCACCACCTCATTCCTGTTGCCTTCTTCTCCTGGAAGGCCAAGACAGGTTTGATGATCATCATTCTCCCACTCTATGAGTGACAGAACTTTTGTTAATGATTAACAGGAAGTGAGTAGAATAAACAAACAATAACTGACTAGAAGAGTGAATGAATTAATGAGCCAGTGGGAAACAGAGAAGGCAGCTAGTGTATCCATCCTACTGCTAGGATGCAAATAGGCTTAATTGAATAAAAGTTTCCAATTATGCAAGTACTTTAGAGCTCTGAATGCTCTTTCACCTTAATGCTTATCCTAAATTAAAATGTACTTGTCAGACACATTCAGCACAATATCATTTCAATAGGCATTGCTGTGCCTATAAAATATATTAAGCCATTTTCACTAATTACTACAGAGACTCTAAGCTGCCAGTGAACTCCAGGTATGCAAATTTTGTGGCTAAATCTCCAGGCACAGTTTGCAGTTAGGCTGCAAACCCGCTATGCCTCCATACTTCCAGAAGTTCTGGCAGCCCCACCCATGATCCAAAGTCTTCTGCCATGTCTGCACAAGAGGCCAAGACCATAGATTCATCTAACTCTTGCAAAAGAAGCCCAACAAGCAGGAAAATTTCATGGACATACCATCCTCACAGCAGGGGTCCCTTAGAGGGCCCTCACAAACCACTACTGTCTCCACATAAGCTCTTCAGTGAATCTCCAAAGTTGTGGACCATATGGCCTCATGATTTCCCAGTAGGAAATAGATGTGAAATCTTCAGAGAAGTCATATAAGTTCAAAAAATAAGAATGTTCAACTAGCAACGTACTGCTCAGTAGACCCTCCAAATTAAAATAAGACCCCTTAGAAAGTTATGACTCCCTTTATCCTCTAGTTATTCCATTACAATATAATTGTAACAAGCAATAATAAGTGAATTATTTGTACCTGCCAAGGGGTTGAGAAACTGATGCAAGGTTGGAGGGAATGTTATACGTGGGGTTGCATTGGTGTTGGAATACTGAATGTCAAAAATAACTGTATGGTGGAAAACTCTGTAAACACGATCTGTAAACATAGTTTATATCTAAAAAAATTTAATGTAAAATAAAATATGTTAATTATAAAGTACATATATATAGGGGCCGGGCAGTGGCGCTAAAGGTAAGGTGCCTGCCTTGCCTTGTGCTAACCTAGGTCGGACCGCGGTTCGATCCCCTGGTTCCCCATATGGTCCCCCGTGCCTGCCAGGAGCGACTTCTGAGCGAATAGCCAGGAGTAACCCCTGAGCGTCACTGGGTGTGACCCCAAAAAAAAAAACAAAAAACAAAACAAAACAAAAAAGTACATATATATAATGTTAAATAGGAAGTTAACTAAGTTAATTATTGAAGTCAAGTGTCTTCCAATCCAGGAAATATTTTTCTCATGTTACCATTAACATTATCTGGTCCTTCTTTTCCTGATGAAATGACCCCTCCTTTATTATTTAAAAACAACTTTAGGGGCTGGAAAGATTGCACAGCGGTAGGGAATACAACTTGCAGCTGATCCAGGACTGATGGTGGTTTGAATCCCTGCATCCCATATGGTCCCCCTAGCCTGCCAGGAGCGATTTATGAGCACAGAGCCAGGAATAACCCCTAA
>PVKC010040528.1:0-12325 GCA_004027635.1 Crocidura indochinensis | reverse complement strand
TGGCTGAAGCACAGAGGACGTAGCTACGGGACTAGGAGGGCAGAAATTGTTGGGTTGCAAGGAGGATCTTTCACTTTAGATGGGCACAGGGAGGATTGGGGCCTAGTTATGTGGAGCACAGACTCAGAAGCTTTTCTCTAGTCTTGCTCTACATCTTCTGAGTTGGGTGATGTGGGTGGCCAAGTCACTTTAGGCCTAATTCCCCTGATGTTGAAGGTGTGGATTAAATAAATTGCTGCCTCGAGGGTTATGGTGAATTGCTAGAAAATGAATAGGAATATAGACTGGTACAGACTAAGAGTACAAAAAAAAAAAAAAAAGATACTTGTATTTGCCACTTCTTCAAGTCAACCTGTTCACTCAGAGATGAACCCAAATAAAATCTGGTCTTAGAACTTGCTGCCTGTTGTGGAATTCAAGTATTTTTGATTGACCATCTCTGTTCCATATAAGCCACAACCAGGCATTCCATATAATAAGTGGTCTCCTGCAGAAGGCTGAAGGACTGAATGGATTGAGTCACTTATCTCTGTGACTCAGCAAAGACTTCAGGGAGGGGGAGGACAACCTTTTGGAGTTTTGAACAATGCATTAGGTGGTTCCAGACAGACAAAAGGTATCTAAACTCTTCCTCAAAAACAAGAGGGACTGGGACATTCTGTGAGCAATTATGGGATTCTATTTCAGGAAGCACCCCACTGTGAAGTATTTGGTTCCCTAGCCTTACAATTAACACCCTCCTTGGGTAAACAAACCATCTGAGAAAGGGTCAAAAGAGTCAGTGCTTCCTGGGGGCCCCTGCTGGAGTTACTGAGATTCTCAAAGCTTTTTCTTACCCAGAGCCAAAAAGTGGTCTGAGGCATCTGGGGGTCTTGGTATGGGTAGCTGATAGTGCAGGGGTACCAGGCATGCTGGGAAATTCCTTCACTGAGATCCATCACCTTGGTTCGACACACCTAGAAACAGAAGAGGAAAACATCGAGTTAGAGGGTTTCAGAGGTTGAAGACAATTTATTTGACAAGACTTCATTATCTATCTCTTTATCTAAGCATTGCAGGAAGAAATGGGCAAGGACAGATTAGTATATTCTAGAAACTTATATACGTATATATAATATACATACATATATATTTGTAAATTTATATATTTATGTACATATATATGTAAATGTATACATATATTTGTAGAGGTGACAGAGAAATTATCATAGGGAAAACTTTGGAGAAGGTAAATGCTGACCTAGGTCTGGAAAAACAAGGTCAAAATATAAGGAAGAACATTGTAGGAAGAAAGGAACTAAGTAAAAAACATTAGAGGAAAACAAAAGCTCAGAATGTTTAATTGCTCGTATTAATAAAATTGGGTGAAATAATTAAAATACGATGTAAAGCGGAATTAGATCTTACAAGTTTTAAGTATTAAGCAAATTCAGAGTAATATAAATTGATAAAAGTAAATATATATAAATATGAAGTAAATATATAAAATGTATTGCCCTGATGATAGAGAAAATACTACAATTACATAAACATTTGAAACCCTCAAAGGAAACTAACTCCACTACATAACATGTACTAACTCCACTACTTAATATGTACATACATATATACATGTAAACATACAAGTGCATGCAGCAACACAGGTATCCATATTTGTTATCAATATGGATGCAAATAGCACTAAATAGGAGTAGATAAATAAAAATTTTCAAATTCAGGAGTTTATACATCCAGGTGTCATTTCATTCAATGGTTCATTCATTTAAATATTGCATAACTACTATCTCAAGCCTTCTGGAACAAAATGATAGACAAGACCGATAACGAACTTAAAATTGATGTTACATGCAGATAGCCAGTTTTGTATACACGAGTGTACATGGTAGGCTAGAAAATGGAATCACATATGATAAAGAAAGATAGAAATAGCTTTCTCTAAGGTCTTCCCAACTCAATGTTCTTAATGTTTCTATAATATTGCTCTTTTCTCAACAATTTCCTTATTAATTGTTATGTATGGATATGTATGTTTGTATGAATTGTTAATCCATACAAGTAAAGCTGACCTAGATAAACCTAAGGAGCTTCTGAGAAAGAAGCGTATCTCAGTTATACCAAACACATACAAGTAAATCAAAACAAAACAATAAAGAAAAGACTAGGACCAAGAACATCTTCTCAACAATAGAGAAAGTAGCAATAAATTGAGAATACTTTGCATTGTTCATCTGATGGGGGAGTATTGCACAAAATATGAAATACCCATGACAAAATTTCATGCACTAAAAGAATATATACATATACTTAAATTTTTTATGGATCAACTTAATACTGTGGTTTATACAGTTGCTCATAATACATTTGTTTCTCACATTAAATGTTCCAACACCACACTCCCCACCACCAATGTAAAATTCCCTCCTTCAATGTCCTTCGATCCCCGCCCCCCACTTCCATGCCTGCCCTATTGGTAGGCACAAAATAATCTACTTTATATTGCTTATTTACAACTAAGTGGTAATGAGATTAGAGAAAATAAAAAGGGCAGCAAAATAAAATTTGTAGAAATTGTTATATTGTACAATGGGGTCATTAAGTTATTGTGTGAAAGTTTACTAAGCTGCAGCAAAAGAATGTTATGTGTATTGAAGAATATTCACAGACAAAGACAATGTTAAAACTATTTAACACCTCTTTCAGTTTGGGTCCCGAGAAATCAAATCAGAATTCTCGCTGATATGTACATGGACATTAGTATGGAGAGGCCACCAAAAAATTAACATAGAGTGAATAAAAGAAATGAAGTCTAAGTGGGCAAATAAATTATTATGCCATCAAGGCTAAAAATTGACCAGGCCTTCATCTAGATGACAATAGAGAAATTAAGAATAGATTGAGGGGGAAATAAAAATGAACGGTACCAGGACCAAACAGCTATATGAACACTGAGTGGAAATAAATAATGATCAGACTTAAATACCAAACCCAAAGTCAACAACAGAATTGATACCCAATCTACTACAAGCTATACACAGGGAAAACAGTTACACTAGCACTTTGGGGAGCAAAGGAGGGAGATATGAGGACACATACTGGGGAAAAGGGTGGAGGGAGAACAACCCTGGTGGTGGGAATGGCCCTGATTCATTGTAATTATGTACCTTAATATTACTGTGAAAGATTTGTTATTCACTTTTGGTTATGATTAAAATTATTTAAAAAAAATAGAATGGAATTAAAAAAATTTTTGAATAAATTTTTTTAAAAAATGAATGGAAAAATTAAATATCATATTTACAAACCAAAATCAAGCTAGAGGATTGCCTTGTTTTATACAATCACAAGCATTGGTACTTTTAAAAATAGACACTTTTTTGGTTGTAGAATAAATTTACCATCACAGGAAAGTTGCAAAGGTAATACAGCGAGTTCCGACTATCCTTTCCTCAATATTTTCCTTGATGTTAACATCTTTATTGATTCATTCCTCATACAGCCATGAGAGGAGGGTAAGTTAAGTTTAACCCACTTCAGAGAATCGTGCATTAGCACCTATTATAATCTACGATGTTAAGTTGTCTTAGGGTAGGAAACCCTAATTCTGGTCCAAGAGTCCTCAAACTCTGACGTGTAGTCATGAACTAGGTATCTCACCTTTTTGGGAGATCACTTTCTTTTTCATGTTTGATATTAGATTAACTCAAGTAGCTTAAGGACTCCTCGGTTCCTTGGGGGAATCATCATGGGGACAGATATGTTACCTTTCTGCTTTACTATTTCAAACTGAGTACTGCCCCTCATCCATTCTATACATCAAGCATCTGTGTAGTGCAACAATTAAAAGTCTTAAGGTAGAAGAGATAGCATAGTTCAGTGTAGCTCAACCCCTGCTGCACTTCTCCCCACTTCTTCTCATTCTCATGCAACAACAAAAATAGTCTCATTACTTTAAAATACTGAAAGAATTAAAACTAGTCCATTGCCCAGGTAAAATTCATTATATTTCTTAAATGTCATAAGTAACTTCCTGTTTGTTTTGGGCCTATACCCTATAATGTGTAAGGCCTACTTCCCGTCTATGCCTAATAGTTTTTGGAATCCACGAGTTGTCAGGATAGAATTTGGATCTTTCTCCTGTAAAGCAAACTTTTTGTAAGCTCAGCACATTGAGCTACTCTCTGAAAACATGCTAGTACTCAGCCATCTCATTGGCCAGCCATTAAGCAATGCTTTAGTTATTCAAATCTCTAGAAGCTCAAAACAGAGAGACCATGTGTAAAACACAGTTCCTTTAATGGGCTGCAAGACATTTCATGTTTATTTTTTTTCTCAAAAACAACTGGGATGGAACCTTGGCAGATCTGCCAGTAGATTGTGTTACACTTTACAACAGTGCGGGATTTTGCATAAACTATCTATGGCATTTGAAATCCACGCCAGCAATTCGACATGTATCATTTCAGAATACTTTACCCCGATGCTCTTAACTGCTGGCCCCCCAAAAGAGCAGGATGGAGTACATTTCCAAAGTGGAAGAGTGCTTATCTCTGGATCTTAAACGTGCCTGGTCACAGAATTCTCCAATATGAACAAAGCCCACTTATTGCTGAAATACAATTTCCTCTTATCTCCTCAGCACTAGACAGGACTTTAGAGGAACATGTTGCTGTTATTTTATTTTCCTTTTTGCCTACTTAGTTTTGTGTTTCTTTCAGGCCACTGCAATCCTGGCCAGATCAGAAAGTCCCATACAAAACTAGCTGAAACTTTGTCCAAAACTCCAACTACATCTTAAAATCATCTCTGTTTCTGTGGAGGTCAGAGAAGCTTGAGGGGAAAGGGCAAAGACATTAACATGTCTGTTGCTTGTAAAGACCTTGAATGTATTTGTTCATCCAGCAGCCATTTTTTCATGGCTCAAGCCTGTCAAATTATGCTCCAAACTCCTGGAAGCACAAGATCTTTACCCATACGCCAAAGTTAGTTATTAAAGATACACATGTGATCCAATGATGATGGATATTATGGAGATGCTCCGTTTTGATTTACCCACTTGTTTTGTAATTTCCCACCAAAGCACTCTTAGTCTATAAAGCAATGCGGATTTCACTGAACCTTTTCATTGTGGGATGAGTAAAGAAATTACATTTTACTTTCTCTGTAGACTCCTGCTCTCCTGCCATCATTCTGAAGTCCAGTCCAGATTATCTTCATTTCTATATTACTTTCAGCTTTGCTGGTTTCAATGTCCTTCCCAATATCCCCCAACTTCCTTCAAGCCCAATCTACAACACCACTGCTAAATTTTAGGTAAAGTCAATCTGCTTTCCCCCCCCAGATTCTCATCCCTGGTTCACATGCATTTCTCTTGATAATGCCAAGGTAAAACCCAGTTCTCTAGCCCCAGAGATGTCAGGGGTGAACATAGCGCCTTGTAACACTCTCTGGTATTCTAGAATGAACCTCCTTTCACATCACTGTTTCAAGGACTATATACCATTGCTATCTAGAGTACAAGCTCTTGGAAGAGCAATGCTTGAAACTTTCTCAGTATGGAGTAGTAGAGCCATAAGATGAGGCCATTCCATTTTCCATGGCCAAGTGTCTTACACAGCCTCCCAGAGCTGACCAGAGCCCCTTTCCTCACTTAAATTTTGCACAATGCCTACATCTCTCTGCTGCGTAGTACCATCTTCTGTGATCATATCTCCCTTTCTATCATCTCTGCTTTTCTTTCTCCTGATAATTCATGACAGAAAGAGTAGACAACTGCTCTAGTAACCCAACAGCCCAATCTGGTCTGTTGAGGAGCATGGAGGAGGTCATTGCCTCTCACCCACATCGTAGCACCTTCAGGAACCAACACACTGGGACCCCTTTTCCTTTGACTCTGATGGGGAATGGAGGTCTTGACTTTAACACCATCCCACAGATCCTCCTCATCATGTTCAGAGACCTCCGTTCTTGTTTCACAAGTCACTCGTGGGAAATAGAACATCTGGGTTTCTTTGAACTATGACACATATTAATCGGATATCTCAGCCACTTCCAACTTAACTATCTATGAAATAGAATGGTTGCTGAATAGCTACTAAAAGCAAAAATCTCAGAAGTCTAAGGTCATCCTTGGCTACAATAGCATTTAATGTTCACCCTAACTCTGTGAGGTTGGACTCATTATTTAATGCTTCTGACAAGAAAGTGAGGCAAGGAAACATTAAATCAGTTTTTGAAGATCCTGGTCCCAGCTGTGTATGGCAAGTAAAAAATTGGTTTTGGTTTTGGATTCTGTGTTCTGTGGATTCAACCACAAAACACCACTTGTGGTCCAAACCTCTGCTCTCTCTGATGCAGAAAAGGACCCCAGTGCCCACTCTTTACCTCCACATACAATTCCTCTTCTGACATATTTAACTTTCCTGAGTGGAAAACTGATCTTATCTTAATGCTATAGATCTGCTGTCCCACAACTTCTTTTAGAGGCCAGTACAGAGGGTTTCTGGGAATAAACACATGTAAAGACCTTTGGGTGCTGGACTAAGTCACATCCCCACCCTCTCAGCAGGTTGATTTCCCTCTTTTATGTAGGAGCAGGTATCCACATCAGTACTCAGGGTGTTTCCTTCTGATGGGTCAACACTAACTCGAACTTCCCTACCATAAGTTTTGGTTTCAGGGCCTCCCACTTCCTTGGAATGTCCATATGGAGAAATACTACATACATGCACTTCAAAGACAGTCTCAAATATCACCCCTACTCTGGAAGTCTTTGCTTTCCCCCAAACAGGCTAAATTAATTGTCCTTACACATCTATGTAGTATTTTCTAGCTAACGGGGTGAATGTGGTGGCATGCCCCACGTTGAAAGTGGATTTTTTAGATAGGCTTTTAAATTCTGAGGACTTTAAAAGTGAGAAAATTATGTCTCCTGTATCCTCATATATAGCTGAGCAGATTTATCCAGCACATAGGATGCAATATGTAAGCAGTGACCTGTAATGCTAGTCACTCAACCTCTAAGTCAAACCAGGCATCCCACACCTCTTAATCCCTGTTCATATTCATTTACAACGGCCTACCGACTTATATCTCAGGACTATTATAAAGAACAAACTGCAATTTCTTCTTGAGGCCTTGTAGACAGAAAGCTCTTCACTGAACAAAACAGAATCTTATGGGTTTAACTCAGGTAGGTTCATTTGATCCAGAACCATGATTTCCCTCCTAGACTTGGCCCAACTTCTCCCTTACCTCCAACTTTCATGCTCCATTAGCAGAAGCATGTCGATGGCAATATTCTAGTCTCAAAGGACCAGTTGCCTCTTACAGTCCTCAAGCTTTTCAAGTTCAGCTTTTCAAGTTCAGCCTCTTCTGACTCAACCACCCGCAAACAAAAGAAACCACATTGGGCTCCAGGTGAATATTCTGCCAGCTCTCTCTTCTGAACTCTATCATCCCTATTTATCAAACTCTGGGTATGAGAGCTAGTTATAACAGTTACCTTTTCTAACAATCAGAGGAGAAACACAGATTTACAGAGAGCTTTTCCAGCTATATGCTTTCTGTTTTGTTTTTCTCCTTCCTTCCTTCCTTCCTTCCTTCCTTCCTTCCTTCCTTCCTTCCTTCCTTCCTTCTTTTTTGTGCCTGGAATGGCATATTACAAAAAGAATTGGTAAAGTTCTTTTTGACAGCTTTGAGTTCATGGGCTGTTGGAGCTGGAAGGATCCTCGGAGATGTCAAAGACTGACAAGTGAAGAGTCCAGTGGGAAGGGGAAGCACTTGGACTAAAGGTCCTTTGGAAGATCCTCTGGGCTGGTCTAAATATATGATGTTTGGGATGTTTGGACAGACAAAAAGAAAAGTATCTGTTTGCTCAGGACATGGCGCCTCAGGTCCGCTCACTCCCTATGCTACCAACCACTATCTCTTCTCTCTACCTCTCCTTTGCAGAAGACTGCTCTCAATTAAAAAGTTAAGGATGTCTTGTTTTCAAAGGTTTTTGAAAATCCAGTTTATCTTCCACCCACACACGATGTACACAAAGGCAGGGAGTCAGAGGAAGAATGAGGAGGGGGTTTGGGGGCGGAGAAGGCTGATATTTTCCCACACAGGGGAGATGCCATGAGGTTTCTATTGAGAGTTGCTTTTACAGATTGACATGCCCTTTTGTCAATCACTGGAGGGAGGAAATGTTCTTCAAACCCCTGCCCATCCTCTCCAATTTCCTCCTTTAGCCCCAAGGGACCTTGGAACGAAGTTCATAGGGGAAAATAAAGAGGAAAATAAATGAACACTAGGAAGAAAACACAAATGTATGTATACTTGTATGTACAAGTAGATTTGACATACACACACAGGTCCCCATTCTACCCTGAGCACTATTTTCTAGTTTCTTGATTTTAAATTTTTAACCTCAAGTTTATAGATCCAGTGCCAAGGTATTTACCTAAGTTTGCACAGTGGTAAGAGGTACGAGATTACGGCCCTAGATATGAGGCTGGCAGAAAGTGGCATCAGGATGTAGTACATCAAACTCTAGCCAGAAACAGTGAGGCAATGTGAGCGCCAGGTAAAATATATACACATGTACACTGTATCATACACATCATCCACTTCTTCTGAGGTGTTCTCATGCAGGAGGGGTAGGACACTAGGTCTTTCCTTTGGTCCCTTGCCCATGCATGATCTTGTCTGGACCTTACAAAGATCCTAGTCTTTCCTCAGAAGGAACTGATTTCTCTACCAAAGTCAAGGATTTGAATCCAAGCTGCTCTGACTCAAGATTTATTCATTTCCTCACTAGGGGCTGAGTATCACAATGATCTCTTTCATACATGAAGGAACATGCACACTTGCATTGGGGTCTCTTGTTTGTTCATCTCCTCTACACTGTTCCAGTGCCTGATGGATCTTCCCTCTTTCTCTAAAGTCAAAGATGGGTCAGTGGTTGTCTAAAGCTTTCCTAAATCAAACTGATATGGCTTTTCCAGCCATGCCTAGAATTCAGGGGTGATGTGTTACATACAAAAGCCCAATGTGTAAAGATGATGTGGTGAAGTTAAGATGCCAGAAGCCCTAATTAATTATCATGTATGCAGTCAGACCCAGCCAATCAATAACTTAGAACTGCATGGCATAAATGCACAATAAAAAATGAAGGGGTAGTGTGAAATCCAATTTACAAAGGGATTCTACTGAATCATTAAAAGCTCCTTCTGAGAAAAGTTTTCTCATTACCTGCATTGCCTAAAAGAGTCCCTAAGATTGAGAAAATAAAAGGAAATGTTATGGTCCTTGAGCCCAGTATAAGTGTTGGAAAATGCATGTTGGTAAAGCGCAACCATTCTTCTTCTTTGCTGAGGGAGGTAACAAGTGTTAACCAAACAGGGCATCAGTCCCTGAGTACAGAATCTATCTCCACAAAATCCTTCACAAGCCTCTCACCATCAGCAGAAGAACCCCACTTGAAATCTTTGCACTGAGCTCTTAGCTCAAGGAGGACAAGAATGAACTCTTGCTTCTCCCAGCTTCATTCAACCTTAAGAGCACAGAAAATGGGGACGTTGACCAGTGCTCAAGACTGTGCCTTGTACACATGAAACTCGGATTTCATCCCTGACCCTGAAAAATAATAAAAATAAAACACAGGAACTAAGCAAATAGTAATGGCGTGAAGCGAGCAAATGGCAATCATGGAAAATGCCATTGATCATTCACCACCTCTTGAGGGTTTCGACTTCAGAAGCAATAATTCATGAATGTGCTGGGAACATATGCCACCCCAAAATGTTCCACATGCAAGTCCAGTGCCTATTCCACCTAGGTTCTGCTTCTCCCCTCTCCTGTACTGGCTCTATCCTAACTCACTCCAGGTCTCTTTTCAGTATGCCTTCTGAAAACCTGAAAACTATAAACTTAGAAAACAACAGAGGGTTAACACAAATGCCAACAACATACACAACCCCTTCAACCCCTCCTTCGGTCTTTTTTTTTTTTTTTTTACACACTTAACACTAATGGGAAAAGAAAAGGGGGTGGGGGAGAGACAGGCTTTTTACACCAACCATTAGAAACAATTATCACTTTTCCCAGGCCTCCCAGAGCAGCTTCCCTTTTGAAGCCAGCCTAAAAGAGATAGAGATGAGGAAGAAAGGGGAGGGGGGTGTTTATCTTTCTTTCAGTTTCAGGATTTATCATTTAGCAAGGGCAGCTAGTTAAGCCAAGACGCATGCCTTATACGTGGGATGGCTGTGTAGAACAGAGAAATGCCTCCTTCTTCCCACCAGAATTCTGCAAACAGCAGTAGATTACAGTCTCCACCCAAAAGACAATTACAGATAAGATCATTGTGCTTTGGAGGATCCCAGCTAAGGGGCCCAGTTCTGAAGTGATAAGGCCCTTGCTGAGCTGCTATCTATTGCCAAAACAATAGTCATTTCTTATACCTTAAGAACCTTCAAGCTGGGGCTGAAGATAGAACAGCAGATAAAGCTTTTTCCTTATAGGCAGATGACCTGGATTCAATTCCCAGAACCATATAGTGCAGGGGTCTCAAACTCAATTACCTGGGGGCCACAGGAGGCAAAGTCGGGGTGATCCTTGAGTGCAAAGTCAGTAGTGAGCCTTGAACATTGGGGGGTGTGACGCAAACAACTAAAACAAAACAAAGCAAAAAAGATTCCTCTAGGGCAGGGCCACAAAATATTGTACGGAGGGCTGCAAATGGCCTGCGGGCTAAGAGTTTGAGACCCCTGATATAGCCTTGCTAGGAATTCTTTTTGAGCCCATCTTTTAGCACTGATAGTGTGTCCCCAAAACCCCAAATATCCTCCAACTCTTTTGGATTCCCAGGGTTTGAGGTGCCAACTTATGGCTTGATCAGATATTCAGGAGAAAAAGATGAAGTTTCCAAGGGAAAAATTAAGAGGAGAGCAAAAAGCTAAAGATGGGAGCAAAGATATCCTTGGGCATATGTCTAGCACACCAACCTCATCACATTTTGGAGAAGCACAATTCTTAGGTAGAGTAAAGGTAAACATTTGAGAACTGAATTTGAATCTTGGGGACTGCACACCTAATGATTTAATTTCAAAAGCTGGAGTAGGGAATGGAAATTCAGATATTCCCCACCTTCTTATAAGGAAAACATTTTAGAAAGAGGGCCAAGATCAAAAGGCCCAGGAGGTAGAGGCCAAAGTCAAAGTGTTTCCTGCTGCTAGTTTCCCAAACTATATTATTTCACTACAGATCCTTGAGTGGTTCTCCCCAAGATTCACACTGTAAATAAGGCCCAGAGAACTTCCAAGAAGACAGACAGAGGGATAAAGTCAATTAAGTCCAGCAAAGAAAGCTCTGACATCTACTCATGGAACTCCAACTCTGTTTCCCAATATATAGATGAGGAAACAGCCTATGCTTTTGGGGGTGTGTGTCCATGATGAAAATATGATAATGTCAAGTGATGCTAAGAACCTCCATCCACCTTGACATTCTTGGGGAGGAGGACTTGCAGACTCCCCTTTTTGCTGTTGTTATTGTTGTTGGTATTGTTGTTGGTTGGGGGCTATACCCTGCTGAGTTCAGGGCTTACTAGTGGCTCTTTGCTCAGGAATCCCTCTTAGCAGTGCTCTGAGCACCAATAGAGTGCCAGGGATGGAACAAACACCAGCTGATTGCAAGATAAGCTTTTTAACCTTTGTACTGTCTCATGAGCCTCTTGACTCCCTATTTTCACAAAGGAAACTGAGGCCAAGATAGATGGCCATTGCACAGATAGGCAAGGCAGTCATCAATCAAATAATGACCTCTCGATACTTTCTCACTGCCATGCTATGACATGCTAGTTCTCATTCTGTCCATGGAAGAACCAGACGTGGGGGGTAGTCTGTCGGCAGAGTACAAACACCCACTTTGAGGAGGTGCTGGGCCAGGGGGTTGCAGCAGGCTCCCCTAGCTAGAAAATTCCTGGAACAAGAAGGAGTGATTAGTGTCGGATGTGGTGGTGGGCTTTTGTGCTGCTGACAACTGCCCCCTTGAAGAGTCTGGCCGCCCTCATTTCATACAGGACCTGGCCAGCTTGCACCCGGCTCTATAATTATGCCATTCACTCGTCACCCGGGCCTGCGTCTGAACTCCTGACCCAGCACTGAAAGACTTGGGATCTCATTACTAATCTCTTAAGCCACCTCGTCCTCCCAAATACATCCATTTAAGTTGGAGGCCAAGGCGCTGGGGGTGGGAGCCAGAGAGAGGGAAAGACCAGCAAAGAGGCTTCTCATGACACAGCTGGGGGCCCACATGGCAGAGTGACTGGCATGGCTGTGGG
>PVKC010040527.1:0-12312 GCA_004027635.1 Crocidura indochinensis | reverse complement strand
GAGCCCAAAACTTCAATGAATGAATCTGGAGGCAGGGAATAAGCATTCAGTTCCCGATAGAGTTCAGTAACCAATATCTATGTAAATAATGCTTGCTTAATTTTTCTTATCATGTTTTCTGAGGAACATCATAGTGGTTAGATCCAAAGTTCTTTTGTTGAACACAGTTCATACTTTTATAGAATAAACTTCAAAAAGTCTAAAGAATTTAATATATCATAAAATTCTACCATTAAGTATAAAAAATGATAACAGAGACTCAGAACAGTACCAGTTTTCTCATAAAAGGCCAATGTTAGATTTTGTTAATGTGTGATTTAAACAATATTTAGACAAGTATTAACTTAAGTATCCTTGCTAGTCACATTATTTGTTTTCTTTTTTCTGCATAAAGTCAATTTTGTGTGTCTTATTTTAAGCTTTTTCCACAATGATATCTGTTATCAGTATTAAGGTCAGAATTTAATTTTTTTGTTGAAAAAGGTGGCTGACAAGTGTCCTTCTGTGAATCCAGCTATAAATATCAGGCCCTGACTATTGCTATCTCACCCTAGGCAAGAAACATCAGAACTCTGTTCATACAGTGTTAGTTTGGTTTCCTTTTATTTAATTTTCATGTTCTTTTATTTCATTCTCTTAGAAAAATTAAGTTGGCATGCCGAGGAAGCTGGACTATCCTAAACTGCTTAATTCTTGCTCCCCTGAGTAGTGAGAAGAAATTTAATGGACTTTATTGGGCCTGTTGTAATATAAATTAAGTCTCATCTCTGGGGAACCGATATTGACACAACAATATAAAATATTAGATTCTAAGGAAGTAAACATTTTCATCTACTCTCATTAACCCTTAATTAAGATTGACCAAAGCTTGCTACAAAAATAAATACAAAGCATAAATTAACTCACAGGCCCACAATCCAAAATGCCTTGCAAGTGGTGAAACCAAAATAAATGTTCCCTGTTTATCTCTGAACTCAATAGTTTTTGGGCTCTGTCTTGCAATTTTCAATGTCATGGAAAGAAAGGAAGCTCTTCACTTTCCAGGATCTTGGACGGTTCAATGTGAGATTCATTCATTATCTTTTCTTTGAGCTCTTCCGAGAACTCAAACTTAAACCAGAATTGGTCTTTTAAGAAGTGAAAACTTATTTTATACAGAGGAAAGAGGGAGTATGCCAGGATCTGGACTTAGATCAGAAAATTAAGTATTTAGTTATAATGTTTAAGCATTCAATGGAAGTACTTATTAAATATATTTATTATTGTTACAATATTTACTACTTTTGGTTTGGAATGCATACACACAGGGTTTTGAATGTTTATTCTTAGCTCTATCATCAGAGATCACTCACTCCTGATGTTACTTAGTGAACTATACACAATGTAGTAGATAAAACCCCAGATAGACCTTCACTTCACTAGTGCCTGACCCACTGTACAATCTATATAGATCCTTGAATTAAATATTTTATGTATCAATAGAAAGTTAATAATAAAGCAAATATTTATTAGATCTAAATTCTAAAATTTTGTAAACTTTAAAACTTAGAATGCTAAAACTTTCATATAGCCTTTAAATGGCATCATTCCCAAATTAGATATTTTATTGCTAATTGATTATGAGTAAGAAGAATCCTATCCACACTAAGAGTTAATACAGTGACAAATGAAATCTTTAGAAATATTTGTTTGCAATGATCCTGTTTTTTCTCCACACATTTTGCATATAACTTTGCTTCCTTAACTTGTTAGTCAGTACTATCTACTATTTTTATCAGAGAACATTATAAGAAAATCGAATTTTTGAAAGAAAGAGTACAGAAATAGCAAATGTTCTATTTATCTTATTCTTCAGCAACTTGATAAATAAAATTAATTGTTTTTTATTTGGAATTTATTTTATATTAATAATTTTTATTTTTACCAAAGTGGATTACAAATTATTCACAGTAATATTTCAGGTACATAGTGACATTGAATCAGGGGCATTCCCACCACTCATGTTGGCCTCCCTGTTTTTAATGAGATATTGCAGGAAGGGAAAAACAGTCGAATCTTCTAAACTTACACTTTTATAGATTTGTAGACTGAACAGTGAATTAAGTATCCTCAGTTATTTTTTCTATTTTATGTAAGAAAATAACATGTTGTCACTTTATTCTAGAATGTGCTTTAAGAAATTGATTATGAAGCTAACAAGTGTTCTATAGGAACGTCCCAAATTTTTGCATCTCATTTACTATTTTGGCTCAAAGGTACAAATAATGCATTTATTAGCTTTGAATTCTCATTTGTTTTCTTTTGATTATTTTATCACATGTTTTAGTATCACTCTAATTTTCTGCAGGATAGATATATCTTAAATGACTAAATAGAATTTACTCTGGACTTCAGGGACCTGAAAATGTAATCCTAGTTTTAGACAATAAGTACTTGGTTTCCTAAGACACTTGTAAATTCATGGTCATGGAGGGATTCTTGTAAGTGCTGCTTTGCTTCTTCAGCTGGATAACTTAATTGTATTTAATAAGGTATGCCAGCACATTTTTAAAGTGTGGTATTTTATAGTGAATATCCTTGCTAGGTGGTTATTATTTATTAATCTAATAACTTAAAAATTCATGATAAAAGCTTTAGTAGGAGAGATTGTCTAGTGTTGCCTGAATAATTACTAATGGGTTGTTAATAGCTGTTACACTGGTAACAGGCCTATTAAATTATGTAGACGAAAATGGTAGTGGTGACCTTAAGTGAACAGCTCTGTGGGAAGAGAGATACACTTGAGCAAGCAGAAACAAAATCAGAGTGCTCAGACAAGATTCTTTTCAATAAAATATCTCCCTTGACAGTATCATTCAGATGAAAAGGAGAATTTCTATGAGACTCTGAACTTTGATGCTCTCTCTGGAAATGAACATTAGGAGGAAGGATAGCAGTATTATAAACCATGAGTGTCAACATCACATCATTTGTCTCTATACCTTCGCATCTTAACTTTGAAGACAGACTGGCATATAGGTATGGAAGAATTTTTTAGAGAAGTGAACAATATCATAGTAAAGATGGAGAAATATTATTGAATGTTTAAAAATATTGAGATCATTGTGAATTACAAGTCTTCCATATATGTATTTCATATATATAGTGACAGTAAATTAGAGCCATTTCCATCACTAGTGTTAACTTCTCTTCACTGGACTTCCCATCAAGCATCCCATACCTACATTCTTAGACCCCTGATCTATCAATATAATAGGTTCATTTTGTGTATAGCTTGTTATACTTTGGGTCTCTTGGTTCTGTTGTCATTGACTCTGGTCTGGGTATTTCGTTCTGAAATATTTTTCCCACTTAATGCACCTCAAACCACTTGACCCCTGCTTACCACCCAATATTTTACCTCTTTTCTCAATTTTGAATAAGACATATAAATATGAGGTAAAAACAAAGTGATTCATTTTCCAAGGTTCTATGAAAGGCAGAGCCCCTATATAGAAGTATATAATAGAAGTATTTATAGAAATAAAATTTAAAAGGGGTTGCAGATGTCGCATAGGTGTAGTTAATGTTAAGGCAACTACAAAGAATTTTTGCATAGGTGTAGTTAATGTTAAGGTAACTACAAAGGTATCTCTTGGCCTAAGAGATACAAGATGTCTCTACTCAAGAAGCATACTGTCATAATACCAACTACAGGCTCTGAGTATGTTAGTTGTCCAACTTCAAGATTTTTTTTATGGTCCTAGGAAAATCTCTACTTAGTCACAGTTGTTTTAGTCAGTCTTCTGTAATTAGAGATCTTAGTTTTTTTTTCACAAATCCTAGGATGAAGCCAGGGTGTCAGAGAGGGTCTTCTGATTTCATCTTAACATTAGGTGTCAAGTTAGAGAAACCTGTCCTTAGGTCAAGTTGTTGCTGTCAAGTAGTTGCTTCAAGTTGTTCCTGCCCTTAGATCAAGTTGTTGACACCTTGTCAGTGTGTCATATGAATCTACCCTGGAGCAAGTTGGTGCCAGAATGGCATTAGGGCTTCTCCTAGGGGGAGTTTGATTCCTGGTGCTGGCACAAAAAATTGTGCCAGTACTAAGATTGGGATCTGGGGGTTGGGGTTGGACTGTCAAAGTCTGATCAATTGAGGTCTAGGTGAAGTAAGTTCCCATGACAAATGTTTAGGGTGAAAGATGTCCCTGCACTATAACATTGATAGTTGCTTATAACTGTTAGACAAAAACTTCATTCTTTATGTAAAATTTCCCCATTATAATGCCTATGCAAAAAAGGAACAATGTGACATGATATTACTGGTGCATTTGGGGATCAAAACAAGCTAAATATTCGCTATGACCTGATTTTAACCTGAGCTCATATCTCAAGTAAGACTTTTCTACTAGAATTTCCTAGTAAAAAGATCAAAAACAAAATGGGGAATAATTATAACTATGAAGGAAATGTGTCTACAGAAACATAAATATAAAATATAGATATCCTCTTTAAGTATTTTGAGATAGTCTGAGGGGGAGAAAAAAATCCATAGTTCGTTTACATCTTTCAACGTGATCTTGTATACTCTGGGAAATAATTCACAGAAGTCAGGGATCAGGTAGTGTCCTCAACCTGAGGGTCCCCGTGGAGCCAAATCTAGTTACAAGTAACAGTTCTCATAATTTGAGGTGGGTGAAAAAGGGTCACATAGAATAAGCCAGCAGGAGTAGTGACTTTAGCTTCTTACGGGGGAGAGAGATCGGGGTTGGGGGGGGGGGCTGAGTGTATCCTTTCACTTTGGGAACCTGACACTTGCTGGCTCAGGGGGGAGGTCCAGGTTCCTGAGAAGTAAAGAACAGAGGGAAAAGAGGGTTAGGAGGGTTAAATAGGAAGAGATAATGGATCAGGATTGAGGGAGTGAGAGGATAGAAGAAGTTTTGTAAGGTGTGAGTGGGGGGGATAATATATAACAGGCACCACATACAATATAGGCAAGTATGTATAATACAGATTAGACAAACATAGAAGAATCCACTACTTACCTAATCACACCCATTTATAGAGATTTATTCATGGGGCTTCAGTTGAGGACTGACCCCAATGGGATGGATTAGAGTGCTTAAAAAATGGGACTGGCACATTGTGGAGGGGAAAGGATTTCCAATTCCTAGGCACTTCATCAATAATGGGGGTAAACTTTGCTAAATAATGATTCTAGTTTTAGATTGTGCATGGAGCTTCATTTTGGGATAAACATAATTTTCACATCTAAGTTATAAGCAATATGAGAGTGAATTCTACAAGAGGAGTCTACCTCAAGTAGTATTGTTTATCATGTCGTATGAATCCAGTTTCCTTTCTTGAAAGCAAACTGACAATGTGGGCATTATGATATAATAATAAATTAGCTTGAACTGAGCAAAATATAAATTGCAAAAACATACTAAATGAATAGGGCTTGTAACAACAGTCTATGGTGTGCAGTTGCCTGTTTCATTGGTTTCAATGGACATAAGCATAATATCATAGTAGCAAATTTAAACAAAAGGGAATGGATAAAGGAGTATTTTGTCAAGACATTGTCATAACGAGCACTGATTTGGAGTCTAATATGATAGAGCACTGAAATGCAAAATTTGGGCGACCAACCTATATCTCCAAGAGCCATTGTGGACAAAGAAGTTGAAGTGTTATTTTAGACATAATATAATTAAGACACTAAAACATACTAATAGAGAGCACTGAAGTGGGAGTCCCTGACTTTCAAATGCATTCTACACCTGTTTCTATGGATAAAACAATTAGAACAATATTATAAACCTATGTAGTAAGAAGTTGATTGAATGTCTGCTCAATCTAAACAGTTGTATTTAGTGCTGCAAGTTTCTTTGTAGTATAAAAGAGAATAAAGTAAGAAATGTCCCTTCCCTCAGTCAATGAAAAGAAGGCTTTGATTGTTAAGCCAGTATGCAATTTTCAGAGTTTGACTCTGCCAGATAATTTTTTTCATGCAGATAAATAAAGAAGAGATATCAGGCCCTAGTATTAGTCTAATTGGTGAAAATTGTTTGAGGTGGTACCTGGGACCACTTAGCTCTTGCTTTGGTAACTACCTTTCCACATTATACACAAAGAATTAGACATAAGCTTCTAGGGAAAATGAGAGGAATATAGTTAAAAAGTTAAACCAGCAAGTCAAAAAAGTGGGCTGGAGAGAAGCAAGTGTAGAATGAGTCTAGAGAACTTAAAGAGCTAAGAAGGTAAGTAAAGTAGGTATGAGAAGTTTCCTTTTGTGTTACTTAAGAAACTGCAATTGGGGGCCCAGGAGATAGCATGGAGGTAAGGCGTTTGCCTTTCATGCAAAAGGTCATCGGTTCAAATCCCGGTGCCCCATATGGTCCCCCGTGCCTGCCAGGAGCAATTTCTGAGCATGGAGTCAGGAGTAACCTCTGAGCACTGCCAGGTGTGACCCAAAAAAAAGAAAAAAAAAGAAACTGCAATTAGAGTCTACATTTAATTTTATTTGCTTTACTTTAAATTCTTGAATCTGGAAGCTTCACATATGACCTTATCAAGGAACCTCTCTGTAGGCTCTAGATTTCAAATTATTCTATATGTAGACAAACGATCATATAATTAGCAAGTGGCAACTAATTAATGAATACTACAGTAAAGTAATCATAATTATAACAACAGTGATGATGATAATAACACTAATTCTAGCTCAAGTAAAATTCTAAACAATTTTATTTATTTTGAAATTTGTGCCACATGGTCACATGATTGGTATGTTCATGATTGGGACATTCTTGAAATAATATTTTGCTATCCATTTTTATGTAGAAGCATTTCAGTTTAAAATTACTGCAAAAGTTCTCTGCTTTTAATGAAAAGAATAATTAGCATGGACTTTTTGGCCTTCTACCTTAAATTTTGGAGCAATATGGGAAGTGAAAGTATGAGAAACATGTCTGTGTGTGTGTGTGTGTGTGTGTGTGTAATGAGTCCAGCTAGTTAAGAAATCATTTTGTGACCATTTATTTCCACACAAATTGTGATAATAAGAATGTTGATATTGAATGTTCCACGCAAAAAAAAATTTATTCTAGAGAAACCACTGAGATCTACAATGTACTCAATATTTGGTTTTCAGACATCCAATGAATCAGTGCTTATCCCACCACCAATATCTGCCCTCCTCCACCAAAATTCCCAGAGGTTTACTCCATACTACCACCCTTCATCCATCAACCTGCCCGTACAGGCCCATTTTAAGTTTAGATTATGAGAGTTTGGACTCTTGATTCCATCGTGCTTGACTTTGACTTTGGATATTTAGTTCTGTCCTTAGGGATGTTTTGTTGTTTTATCTCCACCAAAATACCTGAGACTTGCATAGAGAATCTATGAGCACAAAAGTTTAACATTTTGCTCTTCCATATAATTATTAGTCACTTATTAGGAGGTTATTTCATGAAATGCACTTTTTAATAGATGTCAAGACAATTGGTCCAACTCTCTCGGATTTATGAATCCATTCAATAATTTATCCTCCAACTATTTATCAGTAGTGTGCCAAGTGCCTAGTAAATACTAAAGAGTCTGAAAGATATAGACACACAGGATTCTTAAAAATAAAATATTTTCTAAATTTAGTGGGGCAGTAGAATAGTGCTTAGGTTCTAGCTGGGCTCTTGCAGAACACATGAACACTCTGGTATTCAGTGTTACCTATGCAAGGAGAACATACACATATGCCACAAGACAGTGTATATCATTTAAAGCAGATTTGCATGCTTTTTATCTGTAGACAGAATTAAAATAATAAATTAATTAAATAAAGTAAACAAATATTGGAATGCCTCTCTTTTCTCTCTTGATCCCGTTTTGGTATCTTTTTAATTCAAATTCTTTACATTTATTTATTTGTTTTTATTTATTTATTTTGGATTTTGGCTACATACACCTGATTCTGCACTCAGAAATCATTTCTGGCAGGCTTGGGGGACCATATGGGATGCCGGGAATCAAACACAGGTCCTTCTCGGGTCAGCCACATGCAAGGCAAATGCCCTACTGCTGTATCATTCCTGCTCCAAATATATTTATTTTTATTTAATTAAAGAACCTTGGACTACAAAGTTATTGATAGCTGAGATTAATCATATAATATTTCAACTCCAAGACTACGACCATTGTCAACACTTTTTATTAGCGCTCTCACACTGTGTCGTCCTCAATCCCTCTACAACATCCCTCAACATCCTCCCCTACTCCCTGCCTGCATCCTTAAAGACCCATTAAAGTCTGTTGGTTTCAGCTTATATCTCATGTTTTCAGTGTTGTTGAATGTAGTTTTCTCTTAAATCTTTTTTTTTTTTTTTTTTTTTTTGGTTTTTGGGTCACACCCGGCAGTGCTCAGGGGTTACTCCTGGCTCCATGCTCAGAAATTGCTCCTGGCAGGCACGGGGGACCATATGGGGCACCAGGATTCGAAACGAAGACCTTTTGCATGAAAGGCAAATGCCTTACCTCCATGCTATCTCCCGGACCCCTTAAATCTTATTTATAAAAGATGTAGTCATACTTATTCTGTGACTGCAAGTACATGCAATAATTTGCCTTCTTAAATGTCTATACATGCAATGAGTTAAAAAACTTTCTTTGAACAACAATAAGATCCTTAAACAATAGGAACAATTTGCATCAGGGGTGCACATAATGGCAGTCGTTTTTTTTTTTTTTTTTTTTTTTTTTTTTTTTTTTTTTTTTACCTCACAATGACATATTCGAACTTAATGATGGAGAACTCTGGAAGTCAATTTCTGTAAAATGACTGAAATGCTAAGCATTTTGGAGCTGAAATTAACCTTTGTGCTTGCTAAGTTCTGCCCCCTTACTTTACAGCTGGAGCAACTGGGCCCCAACAGGCAGTGAGACCAGATGGGTCATGTTATCAATGCTGGTGCAGAGCAAGCTCAACTCCGTGGGGTCAGCTGAGGTCCTGTGGAACTCAGAGGAAATCTGGAATGAATTTCAAATTCTCTTCTTAATTCTGGCACCAGTTCTGGTCTCCATATGTCGATGCATACATAGGAGCTGAGGCAAAGACACACATGAGATTTGCCAAGGTCCCAGAATCCTGAAAACAGTTGCTATCTTCTGTTGTCATGGCAACCCATCAGGGAAGTACCTAGGTGCCAGACTTCGATGATATATTTTTTTTCTTTTTTGGGTCCCGGTTGAGTACCACGGTGAGTTGAGAACTCTTTTACTGTTACCTGGAGAGATACTTTTCCTGCCTTGCATATCTTTCCATGGTAGATCAGGACTCTTGGAAAAATAACTAACTTAACTATGTCTGCTTTTATTTCCATGAGAGGCCAAACTCTGTGATGATTATGGTGTCATGAAAAATAAAGAGCTCGTCTAAACTAACGTATCTACTAAAATTTATGATTTCTTTGGTCCTAACATTCTCTGTATTTGTGAGATTCCCTGCTTTGTTTTACTTTTCTTCTTTTCCAGGTAGAGAAAACATTTTTACAATTGAAATGATTGAACTATGAGTCACAGATTAAGCATGAGGTACTTTCTGAATGATACTAAGCAAGGAATTCACAAACAAGAAAGCACAACTTCTGCTTATGATAAGCAAAGTTGGAGTGATTCGATCATGCAATGTGCTAAGCTCTAGTTTCTTGCACTCTTTCCATCTGGCAGGAAGGTCACATTTACATATATGGTGACCAGGTGTTCCTCATCTGGAAATGTTCAGAATTGCATCATGAAAATATCAAAATTATGATACCTGCATGTTGAAGTAAGATAATAAGGATGTATACCGACTTAATGCTCAAATTTTAGCATTGGGCTTGGGCATACAGTACTTATGTAATATTTGGAATTCTCTCCAGTTTAATGTTCTATTTGCTTTATTTTATTTCTACTCTAAACCAAGGCGATTGTTACTTTTTCTCTTGATTTTTATTTCCCTAAAACCCCTCATTGTACATGATAATCAGAAAAAAAGGCAGAGAAAATTGAATTAATGCTAATCAATGGCAAGGTAGGCCTTAGCTTCCTGGTTAGGAATTTGTTATGGAAGGTCCCTGTTGTATTTTAAGTCCATTTAGAAAATTAACATGATAAAGCCTATATCCATCTCACAGAACAATTAAAGAACATAAATCTGACAGCTCCAATTAGCATGCTACTCTGGGGATAAAATTTTCTCAATCATAAAACAAATGACTTGAAGTCTCAATCCAGGAATCCTTGTCAGGATTATGTCTTGTATTTAAAAAATTAATACCTACCTTTTATTTAAGTACCTATGCCTTTATATTAGGTGACACTGCTACAAACATATTTAATGCACACAATCTATTAATGTCATATGTCATAATATACCTCATTAGTGAACACTGTTTCATTGCCTCATTATATGCAGGCACATTTGTTTAGCTTATGCTGTCCTAAGAATAAAGTACTAGATTATTTAATGAGAAGTGTATGGGCCAAGCTCTCAATTTCTTTTCTTTTCTTTTGTCTTGATTACTGCTGTTCTGTATTTTCTTTTCTATTTTCTTTTCTTTTTGTTTCATTGTTTGGGTATCATACCTTATGGTACTCAGGGCTTACACCTGGCAGAATCAGTGGTCTTTTGAGCTGCAAGTGATTGAACTCAGGTTGACTACATACAATGCAAGTAAACTGTATTGTCTACTGTACTGTACTAGTTGTATGGTACTGCTGAACTATCACTCCATCCCTTGCTCTCAATTTCTTAAGGAAAATGTCTGCTGATTTTAACTTTAGCTATCCATTTTACTCCAGTGGTTTTAAAGTTGTTATGCTTATGTTATTGTTATGCCCATAGACCAGCAATTCAAGAAAAAAAACTGAATTATAATCTACTATCTTGGATCTTTTCCTTCAATCACCATGCTCAATAGCAGACCAATAACTAATGTTTATATTGAAGCAATCCCATATTTATCCTGTTTGTTACTTTTGCTTTAGCTTTGCTGATTTTAGTGGAAAATGCAATAACTTCATCCTGAATAATGCCTTCAGAGTGCTCTGTCTTAATGGAAAGTTTATTTAAATCCCTTAAACACCTTAAATAAATTGTTATGTGCATGTTTAATTGGCAGTATATATTTATGGAAAATAACTAACCAGTTTCTGAACGCTGTTATTATGATTTTGACTTTTGCTGTCTTCTATATATATATATATATATATATATATATATACAATGCATTCCCAGGCATGTTTGATATATATTATTATATAAAATTCAAGTTTTATTGAATATTTATATGTGTGTTATAAATATGTCTAACCACTAGTGTAAATTTATCTTGGCAGGTGTGAAAATGACAGTTAAAGGTTAAAATGGAAGAATATTTAAATTTGGTAAACATCATAAAAAAATCTATTTTTGAGTCAAGTTTTTCTTTAACGACAGGAAAACAATACAAATATAAGAAGAAACATTATCTGAGTAATTAGATTTGTTTTATTTATTTGGGAGGTATTATTAGTTTATGTAAATAGAAACAAATATATTAAAGTATCGGAAATATGAGATATAAGTAAAGTGATGAAATACATTAATTATTTGTCATTGAAGAATTGGAGTTAATTTATATGCTCATTTGCAAGGCAGAAAAATTAACAGGGAAATAAGAAAGATAATCCATATAGAAATCCTGTAAATTCACTATGAAATAATGATATAATAAGAAAAACAATAATCTACTTACTTAACACCAAAACCAAAGCCAGTTACAACAGAATCTATACCCAATCTACAGCATGCTAGACACAGAGGGGATCAGTTATATTAGCAGCCTGGGGGGCAAAGGAGGGACAATATGGGATGCATGCTGGGAACAGAGGTGGAGGGGGGGATAACATTGGTGGTGGGAATGACCCTGATTCAATGTCACTATGTACCTGAAACACTACTGTGAATTATTTGTAATCCACTTTGGTCAAATTAAAAATTATTAATATATTAAAAAGTAAATTTTGATATGTTTCTATGAAGAATACTATATAAGAGTAAAAAATAATTGACTATAGTCATGCCAATAACGTAGATGCAGCTCTAAAAAAATGTTATAGTCAAAAACATCATGGCATATAAATATATAAAAAGGAAAAGTTGTTTTTTATTAAGGATACACACATGCTAACAATACTTTTATGTGGAAAACTCATGCGTGGGAAAGATAAATAACAAATTCAGAGGAAAGGATGATTGCTGATGACTTTACAAAGGATGAAAACTCCAAAGTTTTATTTCTTGTCTTTTTTT
>PVKC010040526.1:0-11793 GCA_004027635.1 Crocidura indochinensis | reverse complement strand
TCCCTCATTTACCTGAGAACTGGGAAGACAAAGAAATGGGTGTAGGGCAGGCCTCTGGCACTAAGCCCTTTTCAGCATTCGAAGCTCTTGGAATGGTTCTGGTATTTAAACTTAATAAAGCAGCAGAAGGGAAAGTAGAAAGGTTTGTGAAACTCTAGCAGGTATACTATTTTGAAGTTGAATGCAACTCTGAACCCTGGTAAAATAGTAGACTTAATTTGTTTCCTGAATTTCTGTATCTCAAATTACAAGTCTTCTATTTCGATTTCTTCTAAAAAAAAAAATTCAAACAAGCAAAGAAAGTAATCTAAGAAAATGTGTTAATAAAGCAAGAAAAGAAGACAATGTAGTCATAAAAGTATACTAAATTATGATTTATTATTATATGCATAAAAGAGTTTACACTATAGAAAGAATATATGCAGTTCTTTACAAATAAAGTAAGTGTACTAGTTTTCTTTGAAGGGAACAGTTAAATAATCACAGATTAAAAATAAAATAGCAAACTTAATTTTAAGCTACCAAAAGTCAAAGTAGTTATATTCTTGGGAAATAAAATTGTAAAGTATTTATTTTCCCTTTTTTTTGGAGTGGTGCTCAGGGCTTTTTGTGTCTCTGTGCTTAGAATTATTCTTAGCACTGTTTGAGGATTCAGATGTTGTGAGGGGAGATTAAAGCCATGTCAATTACATGTAAGGAAAATAACATATATACTGTATCGGTTTTCCAGTTCCAAATCTAAAATGCTTGCATCTGTAGTTGCAAAAATGTGTGCTAATAGAACATGCTCAATTATTTCTGAATTAATAGATTATTTATTAAATTAATTGTAACTACCAAAAGGCTTGGAGGAAACATATAAATATAGCACTTAAGACTAAAATAATTGACATTACCTAAAATTACTTCTGTTATTTTATGAATGTATAATAATGGAAAACTTACATATATTTACATATTTATATATAGATATATATTTATTTTACAGGGTCCACTTCCATTTTTGCTCATGGAGTCATTGTGTTGGGACAACTGTTGTGATTATTAAAATTTGTCAAAATTTTCTCTTCAAACAACCCAAATATCATTTCAATAGGTGTGTTTGTAAATGAACTATAGTAATTCCAGACAATAGACTGCTATTAATTAGAAAAGAAAAATCAACTAACTCCTTATTTAACAAATGCAGAGGAATTTAACATGAATAAATAAGGTTGAAAAACTGCTTCAAAAATGAACATTCATTTCGTAGCTGACATCCAAAAATAAATAACAATGTGGGAAGTTATAGGAGAATACATGTCATAAACAAGTAGTATAATTTTTATATGTAGCATGAAGAAAATTTGATCACTAGAATTTGTATATAATAGTTTATAGGCTTTATAAAACATACATTTAAGTATATAATTGATATATCTGGATACCATCCAGAAGTACATTAGGAAAATACAAATTTCATTTTATCAATAAATAGTGAATTATAGAATTCAGAATAATATCAAGTATTTAAAATATTTAAGAAAATACTTTTTATTCATAAATTTTAAATCAGACATTTTTATAATTGTTTATATTTATTGATTTTATAGTCCAATTTGTGTTAAAATTAAGTAGAATGCATAGCACACACCCTGAGTGTCACAGACCCCAACACCATCCCAAAAATAAAATAAAATAAAACCAAGTAGAGCATATTTTGTATGCATAATACTCTTGCTTTTAAAAATATTTCTAAATTATGACATTACAGCAAGATTGGAAGTATCATTTATAAGTCTCACAAATACAATTTAAATTGATATATTCCAACCTTGATACCTTTCCTGAAAAAAGTGCTAGATAAACTTTAAGGTTATTAAAATTATTGGAATGAAATATGCTATTCCAACAGGGGTTACTCCTGGCTATGTGCTCAGAAATTGCTCCTGGCTTGTGGGAACTTATGGGATAAGGGAACATCAAAAGCAGAAATAAAACCCTTTTTCCCGGGTTTCTTTTTGTAAGGTCAAATATTGTAACTTCTTTTCACAAGAATTGTAGTCTAATCTCAACACTCAGCGTTGGATAAATTATACTTATTTCCTCAGAATGTGCTCTGGCAAAACATCAAATCATTTTAATATAGTTAAGCCCTGTAGAGCCATTTTGCATTGTTAAATCTAAAACTTTGGAGACTAAAGCCATATATTTATTTGTTGCTGTGATATAGTTTGCATATTGAAGTAAATAATACCAGATTGTTGAACAAAAAGAAAATTCATTACATTGTTCATCTTCTAAATACTAATGACTGTCAACTTGTGTTCTAATGATCCCTCCAAGGGGAAGCCTATTGATCAGGAAAAGTCTGGATACAAGAAAAAATAATCCCTCGGCAGACATTCTATGCTAGTCATAAAGCAAATTATAATCAAACAGATGATGGTTTGTTCTTTTTGCATAAGCTTTAATATATCGAAGTTCATCACAATATATTTATTTGCAACAAAGTTCTGTTTATAGAGCTATTTAACTTTGGGTGAATTCTCAAAGTTTAAAACAAAAACATAAAACACCTCATGATGACATTGTTCTTGCTATGGAGTCAAGTTTTGAAGTTTAAAAGTTTTTTTATAACTTGATCTGTCTCTCAAATCACTTAATTACTGTGATTTTTTTATTTTTTTTGGCCTACAATAGGCGACACACAGGGGTTACTCCTGGCTATGTGCTCAGAAATTGCTCCTGGCTTGGGGGAACTTATGGGATCAGGGAACATCAAACTGTGGTCTGTCCTAGGTTAGTGAGTTGAGCCACTGCTCCAGCCCCAATTACTGTGAATTTATCACATAATTTTCCAAAGATATGAATAATTTTACTTGAAATTTGCATTATTCTTTCTGACTTCGAAGCATAATGGGTAAGAGAATAAACATTTCTTCCTGAAATTGTATTATTTTCAAATTTTGGATAATGCAAGAACATAAAGAATCAGAATTTATAGTGCTTTGTTTTGTTTTCTTTAAATAATTCTTGTCACACCCTGTGGCTCTCAATGGTCACTCCTGGCTCTGTTTTCAGAAATCACTCCTGGCAGGTTCTGGGGACCATATGGAATGCCTGTGATGGAATTGGGGTCATTCCCAGGTAGGCTGCTTGCTGTGCTATCGCTTCGGGCCAGAATCAAAGTTTAGAATGCTAAGTTGACATTAATATTTAATCTTTTAGAGAATATTTGTCTAACAACATAACTTTAAGATTTTGACAGTGACTTGATTTAAACTGACTTGATAATGCAATTTATGATATCAATTATTTTAAATAGTTCTATATTACAAGAAAGGTATATTGATGTACGTTTGAAGTTTTAGAAGAAGATAATATTTTAATAATTATTAAAGGGTGCTTATTGAATGCTCATTGAGTCTTAGATGTGCACCTGAAATTATGAATAAACTGGATTAGTGCTGCACAGAAAGGGCAGTGTCTGAGGTATAAGTTATAGTTATAGATGAAAGAAGAAATTTGTGGATTGACAAAATTTTAGCACAAATAATTTTGAACCCAGTATCCACTGTTTGCATAATACGAATGAGGAGGGCAAAAATGATGATAGAATGACTATAGCACTTGCCTTGCACACAGCTGACCTGGGTTTGATCCTCTAATATCTGTATGTTCCTTTGAGAACTACCAGGAGTTATCCCTGAGCCCCAAGACCGGTAAATTTGGCCTAAGATCCAATGAATAAATAAGCACATAAATAGATTATATATTTGTGATAGCCTTTTTCATATTAAACATTAAAGAGTGAAACTAAAAACTGCAAGTTGTGGGTTTAATACAATCATATATACTTTCAGAATAAGACAAGCATTTGATATAAATTCAGTCTGCAGTTGTCTGGGGTATATAAAACCTCAGCTCCAGCAGGTAGGTGTGGGGTTATTGTGTGCTGGTGGATGCTGGCTGGGGCTACTGCTGCTGCTGTCTTTGCTCCAAGATTTTGGCTGTATTTACCAGATTGCTTCACCGGAAAAGCATTTGTTGCTCATCCTGCTTATCCTTTTTCTCTAGTTTTATATCTGTGTTAATCCTTACCCTGGTCTCAAATACAGCTCTCTCTCTCTCTCTCTCTCTCTCTCTCTCTCTCTCTCTCTCTCTCTCTCTCTCTCTCTCTCTCCCTTTTCTTGTTATATAAGGCCCCTAGCTTCCCTACCCTGCCTGATCCTTCTTTAAATCTTGTTTCCAGAAAAACCTCTCTTGTCTGAGTCGTGTCTCCTAGATACTGGCAGACAGCAGCCTCTGGAAACTGCATAAGTTTTGAGTCTAAGGTCAGTACCTAGAATCGTTAGTTGTGGTACAATAAACAAATAAAAAAGTAAATAAAAACAAACAAAACTAAACAAAAACCTATATATTTAGAAGAGCAAAAGGGAAAGTATATGTATAAAGATGCCAACATTATTATTCAAGGATATGAATTATATATATATATATATATATAATATACATATTCATTTTAGGGGTGATGATGCACAATTGACAGTGCTCAGAGCTTATTCCTGACTCTACCATCTGGGATTACACTTGATGAATTTGGATGATAATACAGAATACGAGGTATTGAATCCACATTTTCTGTGCAAAAGGCATGCATCTTTAACATTATACAATCACTCTGCACATTGCTACAAGCAAATTTAAGATGTACTTATTTGATTATGTTATGCAATATATAGAATGAAAATGTACAGAGGTAAAAATGATAACATTTAACAATTTTTGAAAATAACTTGTATAAGCAATAAATCAAATAAGCAAAATCAATCAGGCAAGAGAAGGAAATCAAAAGAATTTAGTTTGGAAAAGAGGAAGTCAACATATCTCTATTTACAAATAATTATGATATACATAAAAGATCATAAGGCATCCACAAAATAGTTTTTAGAAACACTAAACCAATACAGTAAAGATGATGCCTACAAAGTCAATACACAATAAAAACAGCTGCTTTCCTTTGTACAAATAACAACTCAGAGGAGACAGATCAAAAAATCTATGCCTTTTAAAAGAGTGTTCAAAATTATCAGGTACCTAGGATTAACCTAACAAGGAAGGTCAGAGACAAATACACAAAATACAAATACAAAAAATCAAAACACTTATAAAAGATATTTAAAAAGCTCTAAGGAAATGGTAAAAAAAATTCCATGATCATGAACTAGAAGAATAAATATTATCAAAATGACCATCTTGCCTAAGGTACTATATATATTCTATACAATCCTTATCCAAATTCAGACAATATGCTTCAAGCTCTTAAAACAATCAATTATAAAGTGTGTGGGACCAAAAAGTAGCAACGATATCCAAATCCATATTGAAAAACAAGAAACTGGAGGCATCTAATTATATAATTTGAAGATCTACTACAAAAGCATAGTGACCAAAACAGAATGGTATTGGACAAAGACTTTAAGACTAAAGGGTAAGAATAGAATATCCAGTGACAAAACCCCTATTAAGAGTCAATTAATCTTTGACAAAGGAGTCAAGATTAAAATGGAATAAAAACAGTCTCTTACACAAATGGCTTTGGAACAATTATATATCCACCAGTAAAAAAATTAAATATTGAATCTTTTCTCACATTTTTAATAAAGGTCAATTCAAAGTAGATTAAAGACCTTGATTTAGACCCAAATTCATAAAATTTATTGAGAAAAATATAGGCAGAAAACATAGAACTCAAAGTCGTCTTTGATGATAAGGTGCCAATGGCCAGAGTTATAGCATCAAATCTGAATAATTGGAACTACATCGCACTATAAAATTTCTGTATGCCAAAATATACAAACTATAATTAGAAGATAGAAAACTGATGGGAACAAATTTTGGCACTCAACAAATCAGATAAAGTTTTGATATCTAGGATATACAGAAGACTCACAAATGTTAACTCCCAAAAAATGATCCCTCCCCCATGAGGAGAGGATATAAACATACATCTCTGAGGGACACCAACAGATGGCCATAAGACACATGAAAAATGCTCATAATCACATATCATTAGAGAAATCTAAATCAAGACATAATGAGATATCACCTTATGCCAGTGAGGATATCACATATCAAAAGTAATGGTTAAAATCTCTGTTGAGAAAGTAACTCTCATCTACTGAAGGGGGAATGCAGCCTGATCCAATCCTTATGGTAAACAGTATAGATTGTTTCTCAGTAAACTCAAAATTGAGCTGCTATATGACCAAGCAATTCCTTTTGGGGGGTATCTATACCCAAGAGAGTATACTTTCATCCTAATAGCAAACTACTATTCATTAGAGCACTCAATATAATAGATAATACTTGGTAATAAACCTATATGTATAACAACTGATGAGTGGATCATGAATATGTGGCACAATAGAATACTACTAAATAGTAAGAAAAGATGCAATGGTGTAATTTGCTGCAACATGTTTGAAACTCAAAGATATTATATTAAATGTAGTAAGCCAGAAGAAGAAGGATAAATACAGAAGTATATAACTTATATGTGCTATTTAGAACAACTTTATGATGAAATGCAATGGTCTAAATGGGAGATGTATAGAACACTCTTAGCCCAGATTATAACAAGAAGAAAGGAAGTTAAGAGTGGATGCAGAAGTAAACAAATGTGAAAGGAAGGAGGCCAGGGGCCAAGTCACCTCAGATTTATTTGTGGAGATAAAACAAGGACAGAACCAAATATCCAAGCCAAAGGCAACAATGGAATAAAGAAATCCAAGCTTTAACACTATAGTCTTTAAATGGGTCTGTTAGGCTGTTAGCCTGGGGGACAAATGGTGGTTGTGTGGGATACACTCTTAGATAATGGATGGAGGTAGACACTGGGGTTGGAATTGCTACCGATTCATTGTATATTTGAAATCTAACTATAAAGGAATTTTTAAATTATAATGGTTTAAATTAAATTAAATTAAATTAAAAAGTAAGGCAGATAAAGCACACTTTAATACAGTCAATATTACTCCCAAGTTAATGACAAATCAACCATAACAATAGTATATAGTACAGTGGGTAGTTTCACACAGAGACTAAGCAAACACACTATTTGGTCTCCTGAGATCCACCGAAATTTGTCCCTGATTGCACAACTGGGAGTAATTCTTGATCACTACAGGTGTAGCTGAGAGAGTATGAGGGAGACAGAGAGAAAGACAGAGACAGAAATACAGAGATACACACACAGACAGGAGGCAAAGATAGAAAGACAGAGAGACAGACAGATAAACAGAGAGAGAAAGATATGCTAAAATAGAATTTGTGATTATGGAGTTTCCTCAGAATTTGGGTTCTTCTTCAAATAATTAAAATATAATTTAGAAATGCAAAACTTTATGAACTAGGTCTGATTCAATAGCTCCTCCCCCTTAGTATGGCTGCTGCTTTTGTAATCTGTCTAGGGGGAGAGTGTACATGCCTACAGAGAATTTATATGCTCTCTTACTGTCAAATCTACATATCAGGGTGTAAATTTTAATATTAAAATAAAATAGGGGTTGGCAAGATAGCACAGCTGTAGGTCATTTGCCTTGCACTTAGCTGATCCAGAATGGATGGTGGTTCAAATTCTGGCATCCCATATGGTCCCCCGATTCTGCCAAAGCGATTTTCCTAGCACACATACAGGAGTAACCCTTGAGCACTTCCAGGTGTGACCCCAAAACCAAAAATAAAAAATAAAAAATAAAATATATAAAGTTAACTCATTGTAAGATAAGAAAGTAGCAGAAAATATTATTGAAATTTCTATTTCTGAGTAGTGGACATCACCCATTTCTAGGAACTATTGACTTGTAATGATTCTATTAAACCTTATAAAACTTTAACCAAACAAACACCTTGTCGATCAGGGTGTGGTTGTAATCTTAGCAAAGTCTTACTTAAAGTAAATGCTACATATCAGATATATACTTAAAATAAATATTGTAGTATATAGAAAATTCCTTATGTGTGATACCATTATATGCTAGTCAAATATATACGTATATAGCACATGTTTTTTACATTTTTGGCATAAGTTCTATTTAACTGCATTATTTATTTAGCAGATAAGTGGCTTCTATAATACATAACATATATTTTCTAAAAGGTCTCTACAAAATTTTCTTAGAAACTTCTTATTGATTTAGTCATTATTTTTGTTCACCATAACTTTTTCCCAATGTTTACCTCATTGAAGAAACTCATCAGAACACTTTAAAGTTATTTTCAATTGATTATATTGTATTTATATACCAATCTTTTTCAAATTGCAGGAGATAAAGAACACTTCAACAATAGACCACTGTTTCTTAAAGTGTTAAAAACTTATTTCTGAAATTTGTGGGCCACCACCCATGCTGACTCTAATAACTCCTAATAGATTGGAGAAAATAGAGATTTGGTGTGTGCAAACTCCCTGAGAAGTAACAACAGAGTGCGCCCTGTCCCTGAGCAATGTAAAATAAATTATTTGTCTCTTTTGATCAAGTGACTTTAACCTATATCATTCCCCTTTCATCTTGTTGAATGTGGGCAATGTTTTATTTTACTGCAAATTGCTGTTAATCTTGCATCTTCTTAACTTACATACTAGGTGTACTTTTGGAGAATAAATGTGATACAAGTTTGCAGTTATTCATCACTTATTAGATGTCCTAAATCACTGCAATAAATTTGGAATAAATCTGTCTGCTAAATCTTCTGATTTGAAGTTCAGTGGCTGTAGTTAAGTTCAGGAAAACTTAAGTGTAACGCAAATATTTGATCTTGCTAAATATGAAAAACACTGTCTTTTAAACTATCAACTACTTAATTTACATGAATTGTCTAAAATTTTGTTTTGGGGGCAAACATGTGACATTATGGACTTGTTTCTGGCTCTACACTTAAAGTTCACGCCTAATGAGTCTTGGTGTATATGGTAAGCTGAAGAACTAGCCAAAGCCAGTAGCATGCAAAGTTAATTCCTTACCTGCTGTGCTATTAATCTAGCCTTGAATTACTTTGATTTTTAAATGAAAATCATGATGATGGCTTTAATAACTTGTAATATAGAATACATAGATATATTAATATAATTTATTTTTATCCTATAAAATGATCAACAATATTATAAATCTGGCTTTCTGGTATTTACTGTAGAATAGTACCATCAGATTCATTAAAAGATATGTAGTGGCACTGTTTTTAAGAGTTTACACTGCATAAAACAAGACCTTTATTGGGAAATGTTAATGTTACAAAGCTTTTAACATCAGAATGAGTTTTATTTTCAATAATATGTCACAGTCCTCACAAATGAGAGTGAAAATCTATGATTAGTATTTCTAACTAAATGTAAAAAAAAAAAAGACAACTAACAATTATTAACTGCCTGACAGTTATTTGGCCGATGTAATTTTGATGATTATAAAAAAAACTAACATTTTTTAGAAACACATTTTATAGTGGATTATAGAACATGTCTATTACATTTTTCTAATGTAGTGACAAAAATAAAATGTTAAGCCTTAGTTCTCAAAAATAATATTAGTTAGAAATAAAGTATATGTGTTCTCAACATTTTTAAGTCAAATATTTTTTATTTTATTCACCTCTGCTTTCTTTGCTATACTACTGTTTTCTTTATTGCTATTTATTGTTTTCTCCATGATAATATAGTAATGTTTTATATAGTGTAAAATGCATAGATTTCTGACATGAATCCTTATGTGTATCAAACCTGTCCCCAGAATTTTTCTCTTGTCTTATACCTTTGAAATACTCTATTATTACTGGAATTCCCTATTAATATAAAATCATATCAAATACACACATTTTCTTATCCACTCACACTTATTTTTATACATGAACTCACAGATTTGTTTCCTAAATTCTTTAATCATTGTTCAAGTTTTGTTTTATTTTCATAAATACTTAAAATATATGTTACATCAATAGGCTAATTTTAATTGAGATATATATAAACCATATATAAATAAAATGAGCAGTTTAGGTAATGTAGCAAAATATATAAAGTAGCTTTAATTGTTTAATCACTAAATTGTTATTTTAAGTTACCTTAAAAACTGATCAACTGAAACTGGAATATAATAGAAGTAGATAAATTCAAATCCAGAGGTTATTGAATCTTCATAGAGACCAAGGTCAGTGTATTTTAAGATCAAACTAATATGTATTCTCAACAAATTTTCTGAATAATAATTTTTCTGAGAATAAACATGTCCTGTTACTTTTATTCAAAGATATTTTGCAAAATATATTAATATAGATCATATATTATATGATAATGGATACAATAAATGCATTTTTACTTTAGGAAGATAATACTAGCAAATTCAAGAAAATTGTTCAGAATTTTAACATTGTTAGAGACAAGAATTTTGACAAATTGTATATATTTTACTCACATGATAGCTATTTCTTGTATATATTAAGTTGTCTTTGAATTTTTACCTTATTTTTAGCATTTGGGATATCTTAATTTTTTGCATCTTTGGTGTGAATAACTGTGAATGTGATATATAAATTTTTTCAGAATAATTTTATTAAAATTTCATTGCAGTCTGCTATTCTTTATTCGATCTACGTTCTAATACTGACTATGTTCATCAGGCATGTACTTTTGAACTCTTTATTCATAAGTGACCTTCAAGGATTAAGATATAATGAATGAGCAAACATTTCAGTGTTCTGTGCAGAGATTTATAGACAAGAGTTATATTGAAAGGTTGTTATTCAGTGAAAAGGAAGCAGAAGCAAAACAACAAGAGAAGTTATCTTTATCATTAACTCTCAGAATCTTGTATGACCAATGAAATATGCACTCAATAACATCCAAAACATATTTAACCTAATAAATGTAAAACATGTGAAATGAATATTTCAGTTGGGAAAGTCAAGGTAACAAAACAGTAAGCTGAAAATGGAAAATTAAAAGTTACTGATAATGATCTCCACTTCTATATTTCTCAAACTTCAATGTGTATATTTATTTATTTTGGGTTTGTGGTCCATATATAGAGGTTTTGTCTCCAAGCTCTGGGTAATACTTCTTTTAGTACTCCCAACCATATTCAGTTCCAGACATGGACTCTTGGTATCCCATATGCAAGACAAGGGCATTAAACTCTGTAATATGTTGTGGCAACAAACCTTAAATTTTAAGCCTTTGAGTTTTAATTTATGACATTGCATCTTTATTTTGTAATAGTTATTTTTTCATAGTGTTTGTTTCTGTTCATTGTTTGTTCACTGTTCTTTGGACTACTTTAGAAAATTGGGGCCAGAGAGATAGCACAGTAGTAGGAATTTTGCCTTGCACACAGCCAATCTAGGAAGGACGTTGGTTCAAATCCCAGCTTTCATATGTTTCCCCATGCTTGCCATGAGCTATTACTGAGCACAGAGCCAGGAGTAACCCCTGAGAACAGCCTAGTGTGAACCCTCCAAAAATGTCTTTGGGACTGGAGAGACAGTAAGTATGCAAGACTCCTGTCTTGTATTTGGATGACACAGGTTTGATCCAAACCCCATAGGGTTTCTACAACCTCTGAGCTCTCTTGAAATGTTTCCTGCCATCAGAGCAAAGAATAATCAAAAAGTGTCTCCAGGTGTGCCCCTCTAAAATTAAATAAACAAAAATATCTTATTTATCTATCATTTTCAATGTTTTATCAGTACAAGGGATGTGGAAATAGCAAGACTCTCATAAGCCCTTCGAAGAAAATGTGTGTGTGTGTGTGTGTGTGTGTGTGT
>PVKC010040525.1:0-12284 GCA_004027635.1 Crocidura indochinensis | reverse complement strand
CACACACACACACACACACAAACAAGAACAACCAGTGCTGGCATGGATGCATGGAGAAAGGAAATCTCATTCATGGATGCTGGCTGGAATGCAGTCTGATCCAGCCTTTTGGAAACCATATGAACATTCCACAAAAAGCTAGATCTTCCATATGATTGAGCAATATCCTAGGGATATACTCCTAGGGATATACCCCAGCAACAAAATACAAAGCAAATACAAAAGAAAAAAAAAAAAAACAAAATACAAGAATGCTCTCTGCACTCCTATGTTTAGCACAGCACAATTTATGAGAGTCAGAATGTGAGAGAGAAAAAGAGAGACAGAGAGAAAGAGAGAGAAAAAGAGATAGAAAGCAAGAGAGAGTGAGAGAGAGAGACACAGAGAGAGAGAAGCATTTTGCCTGCTTTTGAGATAGGCAGGGTTGAGAGTTGAAGGGAAACTAGAGACATGGAGACATCAGTGGTAAGAAAGGTACGTGGGGGAGGATAGTGTACAATGTATGATTGAAACCCAAAATGCGCAATTTTGTAACCATGGTATTTAAATAAAGCAATTTTAAAAAGTGTAATGAATTTGCAAATGATGGTAAATGTTTTATTCTAGACTTTTTTGAATCTTAGGTACTTCAGGAAAAAATATTTTTCCTAAAAATGCAGCAAATCAGATAAAAAATGCTTACTATTTTTGTGCTGATTTTTCATTAGCAAATGTTTTTGCAGGTGTCAAATTCATTCTTATTGTGACCTTTTGAAATTGACAAAGAAATTGTCCTTCTCTTTGCTTTACAAATGAGGTGATTAAAATCTAGAAGTCAAACCTATGCTTATATTTACAATTATAAATTAGCCAAGTTAAAAGCAAAAGTCAAAATCTGATCTGCAGACCAATTCTTTTTTTCACTATTAATTCCACCTAACTACCTAAGTGGAAGAACTGTAGTTCATTTGCTAAGACAACTATCATTAGAAGTAAATACCCCTGAAATAAATGTAAACATAAATTTTTGTTGCAATAGCTTCAAATTACTTGTGCAGGCACACTAACTGTATAGCAGGTTGGAAGCCTACTGTGCAAGACAAGTTGAAATCAATTTAAGTGTTGGTTTATAGGTGACTCCATCAGATCATAGACAAGATATAAATGAAACATAACAAGTTTGCTAACTCAAGAGTCCTGTTGACTTTCTTCTCACCTGAAATGAGTAGAAATTCAAATATGACTTTAACTTTTATTTCTTTGAGCTCAAGTTTTAGATAATAAAGGCAGCAGAAAACAGCCACCTACTTGTAAGCTCCTGTTTTGTTGTCAATAAACTTCATTTGAGAGCATGTCGTTTATTGGTGCATAGGAAAATTTCAGAAGCCTTGAATGAAACTGATGGGTTTTAAGAAGGGTAAACTCGGAAAATCTCTAATATGAATCAGAAGGAAATGCCTTTGGACTAACTACCCTAAGAAGCAATGTTGACAAAAATAAGCCCCCTAGCCACTTTTTGTCAATTGGAATGTCATTCATTCTGAAAGCCAGAGGACTCATCTCTTTCTAATGCTTAAACATCATGACAATCCATTTCCTAAATGAGAAAAGACATAATTAATTCCTTAGTGCTGCTTCCCATCTTCATAGCATTTTAACCCAGCTTTTAGCAGAATTGCCTATGAAAAAGCAGTACATTGTTTAGCAATGTTTCTGTTGATATAGTTGCAATTCCCTCTTTTGAGAGATGATAATGAGAATTTCATTTAGTTGAAATACTAGAAGTGAAAGACAAACTCAGCCAAGCAAGCAAATGATTAGGAGTGGGAGGAACCAATATAATTTATTTTAAAATGCCCTCTTGTCAAATCAGTATAGGAAGTATTCCATTTGGGTATACTATATTGTCAAATTGAGGTCAGATTTGAATTTCTACATTAATCAAATTTAGAAGGAAGTTGCTAAGATATCTACTGGGTTTTACACAAATAAAGGAGAAAGAAAAGACATCTTCAGATGCAACTACAATTTTGTCAAACAAACATGCCATTGTTTTTGATATGGAAAGATCATCTTGCAGTCAAGAGTATGTTTAGTTTGTTTGACAGGGAGCTCTCTCTTAAAGAAAGAAAAAGTGGGGAACAAAAAGGGACTAATCTTTGAGACCATTCAAGGTAATGACTAATTTACATAATTATTACATAATTTCCATAAAGAGTAGAAAAGGTAAACTCTAATATCTCCACTTTATACTTGAAGAAATTGTTTCCACAAGGACCAATCACTTGTCAAAGGTTGCCCATATAATGAGCAATGGTGCTCATTGAATTCCTGTTCATTTTACCTCCAGAGCTGATACTTTCCTTTACATTATGTTTATTTTTAGTTTATCTGTTTTCAAAAAGACATATTATTATTTAAATTAAGATGCCTATCCATCTTAGTGCAAGTTAAATATGCATCATTAATGTGATACTTTTTGAAAAATACATTTTAAGAGATTTTGTCATTTGCAGACCTAATAGGAAATAATTGCATAAAGCTATATGGTAAACTTTACTATCCATGTTGGTTACATGTATATTCTTTTGAGATCACTGTTGCATATAAGTATTTTATTGTTGGCAAAGTATTGCTATGACCTGTGCTATTTTTGAATTAGAAACCAATTTAAGAAATAAAATATTTTATAATATGATTTGGTATATGAATACCCTGGACTTAATATTATTTTAGTCTTATATCCCTGAGTCATCATAAAAGAAATTTTGTTTTCCAATAAAGCGCTACTCAACATTGAGATCATTTTTTGTTTGCTGTGACAGAGCTATGAAAAAAAATTCATTTCTAATAAACGGCTAAAACAAATTCACCTTAGGTATTTAGCTTCTTAAAGTTTTAAAATAGAGACTTTCTCATAGGAACCTTTTTAAACAAACGACACTTTCCTGTAAATGCATAACTGGTATATTTTAATATGTATCTCTTTAAGGCAGCAAAGCCTAGTAACATGTTTGTCATTCTTGTAGCATTTTCCTGCTTTTCCCAAGGTATATATGAAAACATGTGAAATGTAGTTCTTGAGCTTACCTGAAGATGGCATCCATCCCAAGGCTGTATGTGATTTGTATGAGAAGTCTCTTTAAATTTGCAAGCACTATCATAAATTCTTTTCTACTGACTGGGGAATTTGTACCATGAATGGTAAATAATTCTTGTTTAAGTGGAAATACATTAGTAAGATCTTCAGATGGTTGCAGATATACCTCATCTTGAACTGTGCTGATTCTCAAGTTATTTCCCTAAAGGAAGAAAAGATAGAAACTGTAGAATGGCATATAAGGACAAGATGATCATATTTTCATTCTCTACTTTATGCCAAATTATGTTTCATAATATTTTAATTTCAGGTTTGTTTTTCCTGTAATTTAGCATATTTTTGGCATATTTGAAAAGCAGGAAATTCGATTTAAATATTAACTTTAACCAGAGGCATTACAAAATATAAGTGTTCTGGTTATACATGATTTTGCTTTTCTGATGATTTAAACTACTCCAAACATGAAAATTCATACTTTCATATGATAAAATATCTTAATTTTACCCAAGAACACAAAAGGATAAATTTCGGGGCTCGAGAGATAGCACAGCAGTAGGGTGTTTGCCTTGCATGTAGGACGGTGGTTCGAATCTCAGCATCCCATATAGTCCCCCGAGCCTGCCAGGGGCAATTTCTGAGCACAAAGCCAGGAGTAGCTCCTGAGCGCTGCCGGATGTGACCCAAATATTTTTTAAAAAAACATAAATTTCAAGCATGTTGTTTTATAGTCAGTATGGGATATAAAAAGCAAGATGTTAGGACATCTAGAATAGTGTGTTATTATTTTGAACAATTTTTCTACATGGGAAGACAACAATAATAAGCAAAAGTACATGATTCAAAGATATATTATAAGATAATTCAACCAAAATAGTGTATAATTATTATCTTTAACATTTAGTCAATCCTTATTAATGTATACTTAATTTATAATAATATATTTATAACATATACCTCTATAGCATTTTATATTCATAGACACTCTCATCTCAAATTAATTCCAAGGCATACTTCTATTTTTAAACATGCACACACACAAGCATAAAATATCTATAAGCTCCAGGATAACTATACTAACATTGGTAATATTTATTTTAGGGGAATATGATCAATTCACATGCATGAAAATGAACAATAGAATTTGGTCCTGAGTGAACATCTACTTACTTTGAATTTAAAACTTTCCTGTGAATATGATTGTGAGGAAAGTTTATGTGTTGTGAAAACAAGGATTTGAGAAAGTGTGGTTGAGGGTCTAGTGAATTCATTATACATTTCTGCTAGCATTTTGGAGTTGCTTCTGGCCCAACAAATCCTAAAATCTAGTTTTTTCCAAAATCTATTGTTTTTCAATTAAGAATCTTGAAGTCACCTGAATAACTTTTCACTCATTTTTGGTTTAGATGTAAAAAGAAATTGCTAATAAATTTGGAAATAAGAGGAGATAAGGTAGCAGCTATGTAAATCAACAACATAGCAAATATTTTTATCTTGCTACATTCTTAACATCTGGTCATTAAGTTTTTAATTTAAATTTCCAGTCTGTTTTAAAGGGCTTTATCACAGAGGAATTTAGTTTTCTAAACATGTCTCTGAGAGAAGCAAAAAAAACTGATTAGAAAGAAAATTTTTAAGAAACAAGATTTTCTTATGATGATGATCTGAAACTTAATGTCAAAACAATAAGAAAGTAATAACCTCAAATAGCACAAGAATGTAAGGAAGTTGAACATAACTGATATGCTCTGCATACTACCTCTAGGATAATCCTAAACTGGAGTCTGTGTTCTGAATCTTCTTCCTCTTCTTCAAAATCATATGATGTAGTAAATGTCAAAAATCCTCCAGCTGCTGTAATCTATAAGAGAAAAGATGCATAATCATTATAGGGCAAGAAACATGTTATTAAGACATACTTTATTTTTTTAAACTATTTTATTGTCCTAGAAGGATGGATTTTGAAAGCAGAACATAGTGGAACAGACATTTCTTTTGAGTAACCCTTAAATGAACTTTACCTATCCACAGAGATCTTGAAACAAATATAAATTCACGTATTATTTCCCCCAGTACTGTAATCTTGTTGAAACAGGTTAGGTTCTATGAAACTTATCACAGAATTAGTATACAGCATGAGCTTTACAATTTCCAAACAAAAAAAGAAGGATATTTGTCAAAACTGAGGGATTTCCACCCATTCCAAAAGGTCACCCTCTTTCTGTGTCTGAATGTTTCTCACAAAGACATCATTTTATTTGACAACAATTCAATTGTTGCACAAAGAACAACAAAAGAGGAACAGCAAGGTAATAGTAAAAAAATCAGTCAAAACACCCAGAGAAGATAGACTTTTTCTATGAGGTCAATTATGCTTAGTTTGAATGAATATTATTATCCTCTTTTATTACGCAAAATTCTATTATTCCAGTATATACACCAAGCCCCATACCCTATAGGCTAAGGTTTTCATCCTCTGACATTGGTAGTAACCTTGTAAAAAGGAAAAAAAAAAAAACCAAAAAAACAAAGCAAAACAGAAAGGCAAGATCATTTATAGGACAGGAATCAACACTAGACTTTGAGTGACAGATTCAATGCAAATGTTATAGTCCTTTTTTTAAAAAAAAATTCTACTCCAGGACTGTAAATAAAGACATTCATAAAACAAAGCTGATGATTTGTATTCTGCAGTTTCCGCCAAGCTGACAAGTAGAGACCAGCTTTGCAGCCTTGACTCTCTGTGGCCTCACACAACCGACCTGACCACAAAGCAATTCCTCCTGATGCATGGAATGGAGGAGGCGGAGGAACCTGTATTCCTTTTAGCATTGAGCCATAGGGAATGGCACGTTGCTCAAGATGGCTGATTAAACAGGGTTTTAAATTGCAACTCACAATGCCTTCGAAGAGCTCATTACATGGAGCTCTATAAGGATCTGAAATTCAGAAAACTTTTATTCCCCTGCTCCACTGAGAAATAGCCTTAATGTCTTTTCATATATAAAAATAATAAATATCTGCCTGGACTAGAGCACTTGGCATTATTGTGAGTAATGAGGGGTGAATCTACATAAAAGGTTTCTGGTTCTATTAAATAAGCAACCAAAACTTCACATAGTATGCTTGCTCAAATCAACTAGCTATTTTCTCAATGAAAGGACTCTATAATAAAAGCAGCAGAAAATATTTTTTTATGCATTTCAGACTTAACTGAAGTATTTAGAATTTTCTAAATTAACAAGGTATTTACTGAGAGATGAGGATTAGATTTGAGGACATGAGATAGATCTACAAGGATAAGAATATTTAGCATCTGAATATTTTGCTTATTAATATTTAGAATTCATGTCACACTTTTTTGGACTATATTTCTGTAAGATTTAATCAAATAAAAGTTTTAGAGTAATTTAAGTTAATGTTCATTAAGACATTTGCTAAAGTAATATTAAATAATGTAAGTTGTGCTACATAGTTACCAAATGTATAAAAATATAAGGAATTTATAGATTAAGGTAATGCTCAGTTTACAAAAACAAACAAAATCTCCAAGAAAATAGTGTGTCTTTTTTCCCCTGGCATTTTTGTATGAAACATTACTATTAATAGTTTTCTAAATCAAAGTTCCTAAAATAATTGTTTAATGTCATTTTTGTATGAAACATTACTATTAATAGTTTTCTAAATCAAAGTGCCTAAAATAATTGTTTACTGTCAGTGAGTCTAATTTAGAATCAAGCTTTTAAGACATTGCGTGAATTTTTTTTGTTTTTTTTGGGGGGGGGGTCACACCCAGCAGTGCTCAGGGGTTACTCCTGGCTCCATGCTCAGAAATTGCTCCTGGCAGGCACGGGGGACCATATGGGGCACTGGGATTCGAACTGATGACTTTTTTGCATGAAAGGCAAACACCTTACCTCCATGCTATCTCCCAGGCCCCATTTTGTGAAATTTTAAAATGATTGATTTGTTGCAATATTTGGTTTATTAAACTAACATATTTAAATAGTTATAAAGTCATATCATGCATATAAAATAACCAAAATGATTAAAATGAATAAAGGGATAAATGATAAAAATCAACTGAAAGAAGACATACAAGGCAAATAATACTATAACATGTAAATTAAGAAGTAGAATTAAGGAGCCCAGGAGATAGCATGGAGGTAAGGCGTTTGCCTTTCATGCAAAAGGTCATCGGTTCGAATCCCGGTGCCCCATATGGTCCCCCGTGTCTGCCAGGAGCAATTTCTGAGCATGGAGCTAGGAGTAACCCCTGAGCACCACCGGGTGTGACCCCCCCCAAAAAAAAAGAAGTAGAATTAATTCAACCTATTCTCCTGAGATTTGGTTATAAGTAATAAAAATAAAAAATTTTTAATTTATATTTTATTACTCATTTAAAATACTTCCTATATATATTTGACATCTCAAGAAGTAGCTTTTTGATTACCTAATAATTTTCATATTTTACTTCCAAAATAATATAACTAAAATGACACAAAATGCTGCTACCAATTTTTTTCTCCAGTCAAAGTGTATACATTTCTGTTATAGGATCATTGTATTTTTTGTTTACCCTAGAGCTATATATTTATGTATAAAATATATTTATTTCTATATAATTATTTAAGTAACTTTTAAAAGTTATTTAAAAATTACAGATTCAATAATTGAGGGATTGTATCCCTAGCAACAATTTGTTTCTTTCATTTAATTTCTTTGCCTCTCTTTTCTTCTTCAACTCCTTAAAGTAACTTTTTTAAATAAACACTAAAATAAAGTATTTATTGCTGTTGTTACTAGTTTATGTTTCTTTCCCCAAAAGTACATATCATTGTGTGAGAGATTTTGTAGTGGTCTAAGTTTCAAAAATATACTCTGAGAATTATTGCTTTTTGAGTAAAAAGTTTTGAGATATGGATGCATAAACCAGTCTTTTGTACAGTACTGAACAAAGAATGTTGTTTGCCATCCACTCATCAATATTCCAAATGCCAACTTACTTCAACCCCTTTGTTTTCCAACTCTCCTTATAATTTCTTTAAATTTTGCTTATTGCATCAGATCAATTGGGCATTGAGATTCCAATGAGCAATTGATTTAATTGCTCTGTTGATTCTAAACATGGCTACTGTTTAGTTTCAATTTTTTCTTTTTATACATACACCTTTTTAAATTTATCATTTTTGATTTTTAAGTGTTTCTTTATAAAACATGCAGCAAACACTAAAATATGTTTTGTATCATTTCATTAATTTTTTAAAGTATATTTTAGGAATGTTTTCTCCATAAATGATATTCTCGGGCTCTATGCTCCAGGGTCAATTTTGGTGGTGTTCAGGGGAGCATATATGCTGGAGATTAACGCGGGATCTTTCAAATTTCTAGCATATGCTGACACTTTGAACTTTCTCTCCCACATCTTTGGGGGTAATTTTTACAGTTCTAAATATTGATTTGGGAATATTTTATTATTTTTAAAATATATGTTACCAAGTTATACTTATACCCTAAATGCCAGTACCCTTTATATCCATCCTTTGGAACACTCCATGCCTTGGATTCTCTTGCCCCTGTAATAACTTCATTTCTTCTATCAGAGATCACAGTTGTTTTCTTGTTGGGTATTTTGGGTGGGTGGGTATTGTCTTTATTCTGGTTTGCTTCTCTAAAATTTTATGAGTTATGATATCTTTTGTTTCAATTTTATGTAACAAGTAAAAATTGTTAAGATCCTTGACTCCTTCTGACACTAATTCTTCTAATACTCCTTTCTCTGTGCTGGTAATAATTCTGTGTCAATAGTCTATATTCAATATATGATTGTCTTCAAAATTCTCATCTCCTTTAAGCATTTTTTTTCTTGACTTTGCTTTCCTTCCTTAATGTATTGTGCTGTATTTCTAAATGGTTCCTAATCTACATCATTCATCATGTGCTGTGACCCATTCTGGATGGTCAGACTTGCTCATGATGCTGTAGCAATACCAGAGATTGGGAGTCTTATTTAGTATCTCACAGTACTGGAAGCTAAAAATCTCAGAGCAAGATATCAGCTTGGATGTTTTTTTGAATGACCAACCTCTTATGTTGTAAACATATACTTTCTTTCTTTTATTGTATCTTTTCTTATTTCATCTTCTTATTGTGATCTGGATCATCTTATATTAGGGCCCACACTAATTTTATCATTTAAACTGAATTGATTCTTTAAACATTTTTTTATCTCTAATCACAGTTGCATTATGAATCTCTGACTTTAGTTTATAAATATTTAGGGAATAACAATGCAGGCCATAACAGTCTTATACAAAAATATTATTCAATAAGTCTCAAATATATAACATACCAAAGTGAATCACATTATTTAACACTTCCTGGGAAACAAAGCACACACTTTCAATTTCTTTTACTTCACCATTCTTGCTGGAAAAAATTTTTTAATTTAATCAAAATATTTTGTTGTTGCACTTCCTTAATAAAGATTCTCCAGTGACCCTGGATCTATAATATAGTTCAAACTTCGATGAATCACTTCAGTACCCTCAAGGATCTATTTAAGCTCTTGTTCACAAACTCAGCAGAGGTGCCCTGCAGCAATGCAGCAATTTAAAAAGGTGCCTTGGGAGACTGTGCACATTTAAAGGAAATACAGTAATGTAATTTACTGGACACCACACAAATAGCTGGAGATAGTTCATAATTGCAGAGCACAATTTTGTTTTCTTAAGGAATCTCAAAAAGTTTAAACTATGCTTATTTGCACTGTAAGTTAATCGCATCTTTGCTAAGTAATTTTTTCAGAATAAACTGTGATAGAAACTAATTGTTGAAAAACAAAGAATGCTAAACATAAAATAAAGGGAGGAATAAGATGTTTTGAGAAGTTTTACTCCATAATCAAACAAATCCAGTTTTAAATAAATGTGGAATTTTATTAAAAAATAATTACAATATTTTTGATCCATTGTATAGTGTCTATAAATGATGCTTAATTGACCAAATGTAAAAATATTTATTACTTTTGTTGGCATTGTAGCATAATTCAGTTGTTTTAAAGTCACCATGATAAAAAATATGAGAATGCTAAAAGCAAAAAACTGAAGTTGAAGACTTCAGTTTTTTTATATTTATTCTTTTTGTTAGATAGCTAAAGTCAATTTTCCTACCAAAATTCCTATTCCTACAATTCTCTAATACATTATATGCTGATTCATTATTTAATGTATGGCTAGTATACAATTAATTAAAATAATGAGTGAAAATAGTTTTTGGTGGTGATTCTGACTACTGAGAAGTTGGTGGCAACCACAACAAACAAGAGAGCTAAAGGGATTCTAGGGCAAATAGAACAGTATCAATGCAGTCAATTTTATTTTATTTCATTAAAATAAAATTCTAAAATTATGTAGTGTGATAACAAGTTATTTGCTCTCCACATATTTTAAAGTTTTACAGTTTCAGATTTTATAGACTCAGTTTTTTTTTTAATTATATTTTTGAGACTTCCAAATTAGTCCTTCTGGGGAACAGCATTGATTTCTGTAATTTTCCAGAGTACTAAAAGTACAACCCATGGAACATTTCATTTTCTCCTGCTATTTAGGAACTAAAGAGTTGTCATTCTATTGACTAGAGAAATATGGCTTTCCACAGGTAGAGATAAGTGCAATTTCAGCTTGCTTTGAGGCAATTTTTATATTTACTGGATGGATTAGACTATATTTACCAGAGTTGTTTCCCCTACCAATACTAACAGAAAGCGAATTTAGTAAAACAAATTCATTCCATAAGATTTCTCAAGGACCTTGTCTTTGACCTTTATCTATCACTATTCAGTAAAATTCTCTTCAGGGAGCGTCACATATCCAGTTGACAAAACAGTGCAAGGAAAAGGAGCAACATTCGTTCAACCCTCGATGATTTTTGTGCTCTTTTACTCTCCTGATCCTCAAACTCACCCCATTAAGAAAAAAACAACACAAGTAACTGTTTCCCCGATGAGCACCAATTTTAATTCTACCTTCAGGGAAAAGGAACAGCTTGTTTGCAAGTAGCATTAGAGTTACTGTGCAATATATAACCTAATGTCACACATAATAATGTAGTGTGCATGCAGAATATTGCATTCAAGATTTAATGAGGCAGGGAGGCTTTCTTTCACAAATAGAAAAGGTTAAAGGTAATTCATAAACCTAAACTTTAAGAAAGAAAGCATTTAGTATTAGGCTGTTTGTCTTTTAACTTTTGGCTTTATTCTTTTCCCTCCCAATCCTCTCTTCTGTAGTTTTTCCCTAAGTCTCAAGTAAGTCAGATGGAGATGTAGGATAAGAGATCCAGGAAAAAATTCTTTGCATAAATACAGCCCAATGTATTTGTATATCTGATGTCAGAATATATCATCATCATCATCATCACCTCATTTCACTAAATGGCATGAGGAATATTGTTTTCTTTGTTCTGTAGGAGAGACATAATACAATCAAATGAGGAAAATTTTTGTAATATTAAACATGATAAACAATGCACATATCAGTTTTAATTGAGTATCATGAACAGAAAGAAATAATTCATCTTTTTAGACACTCTTGCTACACTGACGTCAATATCCTTAAATTCTTAAAAATCTATCCCACCAATTAAATTATATATTCATGCCTCTGTGCATGGACTATCTTTTAACAAAGGCATCATTGTACTTCAATTTTGTATTCTTCTGTATATCTATAACATTGAAATAAGAGCATTTTTTCTCCCTTTCAAAGCTTGATGATCATTGATAATTAAAACAGATATAAAAAAGGTTAAAATGAGATCCGATAGGTTTTTATAAGAAATCTTAAAGTCATATCACTATGAGTGCATCAAAAACAGATATATTGTTGTGTCAAAAAACAATACATTCTAAAACTGTTGGTTTGGAGGATATTAGAGTGACTGGTTACAAAGGGGAGGGAGGGAGGGAGAGAAGGAAGAAGAAAGGAAGGAAGAAAGAAAAGAAGGAAGGGAGGTAGGGGAAAGGAAGGGAGGAAGGAAGGAAGGGAGGAAAGGAGGAAGGAAGGAAAGAAGGAAGGAAAGAAGAAAGGAAGGAAGGAAGGGAGGGAGGAGGAAGGGAGGGAGGGAGGGAGGAAAGAAGATGGAAGGAAGGAAGGAAGGAAAAAAGGAAGGGTGGGAGAGAGAAAAGAAGGGAGGAAAGAAGGATGGA